>CATIWM010114864.1:0-11818 GCA_949671775.1 Mallotus repandus | reverse complement strand
AATTTAGCATACGTGACAGCCATAATAAATATGTTTTTGGTATATTCGTCATGTAAACATCCCATTAAATAGTCTAATCATCTTGTTAGCCTCATAGAACAATTTTTTTTTGTGAACCCCGTAAAATAAAATTTTAGGATTTATTGCACTATTGGTGCCATAATTTTGCCTCATGTTTTAAAATGGTACCAGATTTTCAATTTTTTTCTTTTCAGTTACTAAAGTTCTATTTTTTATCTTTTCAGTACCACAGTTTCTATTTTTGCTACAGATTAAAGTGCCTTAAACATATCCGATCAAATTTAGCATACGTGACAGCTGGAATAAATATGTTTTTGGTATATTCGCAATGTAAACATCTCATTAAACAATCAAATCGTCTTGTTGGCCCCATAGAACAAATTTTCTTTGTGGGTCCCATAAAATAAAATTTTAGCAAATTTTATTTTATGGAGTCCACAAGATGATTAGACTGCTTAATTGGATGTTTACATGGTAAATATACAAAAAATATACTTATTCAGGTTGCCACGCATGCTAAATTTGATCGGAAATCATTAAGGGACTATGATATGAAAAACAATATAAATTAAGGGACCAAAAAGAAAAAAATTGAAAATCTGGTACCATTTTGAAACATGGGTCAAAACTATGGTACCGTTTGAGAAATAAACCCTACAATTTTAGCAAAATTAATTTTATGGAGTTCAATTACTTTTATGGAGTTTACAAGATGATTAGTCTGCTTAATTAGATACTTGCATGGTGAATATACAAAAAATAGACTTATTCAGGCTACCATATATGCTAAATTTGATCGAAAATCATTAAGAGACTATGATCTGAAAAAAAAAATAGAAGTTAAGGAACCGAAAAAAATTAAAAATTTGGTACTATTTTAAAACATGGGTCAAAATTATAATATTGTTTGTGCAATAAACCCAAATTTTTTATTATTATTCATCTATTTTCATCTTAATTTTCTTAGACTTATTAAATAAACAAGTTTAAACCAAAAACCGTTGACATTAACTGATATGAATTTATTTTCGTTTAAACGATATTTTTGGTTTGAGCCGTAGTATAAGCAGTTGCTTTTAAATTGAGAAATTTATGTCACTCTTATAGTCCTATCCAAATTAAGTTAGATTAATTGGAGTCTAAGAAACTCTAAATACTAGTAATTTAGAAAAAAAAATATAAATAACACCAGAAAGTTACATAAAACATTTTCTGATTTATAAAAAGAGAAATAATAACAATGATAATTAAAATTCAATAATTAAAAGACCAATTAATTAAGTTGAAAAATGTACTCAATTACTTAATTGGCATATGCATATAAATTAGGTTAATTGATATACAAGATAATGAGTTCAATAGTTATGACATAGACATACAAGAACTGTGATAATAGAAAGGGACAATATGGAACAGGAGAGAAGACATGGTCTTTTTTTTTTTTGAAAAATCCATAATAAAATTTTTGAACTTTAATATTTTATTTTATCAAGTCCCTCAATTTTTATTATATTTTATTAAATATTTAATCTTTTATTTTCGTATAAATTAAGAATAAATTAGATTAAAGTAACGAAATTTTACAATAATTCAGATTCGCTGTTACTAAATATGCTATTATGAAAAATTTAAAGATATATTTTATAAAAAATGAAAGAAAAATGATGAGGCTAAGATGTAAGAAAAAATATTTATAAAAATTATTTGCTTCAATCCATTCATTATTAAAATTTACGACTAATATTACAATTGTAGTAGAATAAATAGAAATTATTTTACAATTTTTAATAGTTCATACTTTTCGCCACTTGTACTATTTAACGGAGACAAGATAAGACATGGCTTAAGACAACATAACATGGATGTTTCCCCACCAAAGCCCCAGATGCAATCCAATGCAGCTTCTTTCTTTTTCTGTTTATTTCTGTGGGCTGCGGGCATATTTGCACTAAAGCAATATATAGTGCAGTGACAGATGATTGATTCCGTGATGGTTAAAGTCCTTATCTAATGAAAGCTTACCAAACCAATAAAATCATTCTAAATAATCACTTTATATATATATATATATGCTTCACTTCATGTGTGTATAAATATCATATCCCACCAACAATACCTACTAATAAAACTCTTCTTTTTTTCCTTTAACTTTTTTTAAACAATGTCTTTTCTTTAATTTAAAAAAAAAATTATCGATCCATATATATTATATTTAATAACTGAATTTAAAAATTATAATAGATAAATATATATCTCATTTTTGTTAGCTACACGTAAAATATTTGAAATATATATATATCATAAATTTAACTATCAAATATAACACAGTTAAAATAGACAAAAAAAAAATTTATTAGTTTTAAGTTTCTATTAATTAAATTTAAGAGTTGCTTGTTGATGAGAGAGTAGTCAAATAATAACTTCTCTTTAAGAACATCTTGAGGTGCAGAATTCAATTTTTATTATTGTCAAATTAAAGGGGATGACTGTTCCCTATTGTATAATCCATAATATATGATCTCTATATTAATAAAAAATTAATTAGGATTGGCCTGATTATGAAATAAATATAATTTTTATACTTATTTTTAAATTTAGCATATTATTTTAAATTTTAAATTTTAATATTATATAATATTTTTTTCAATCTGAAGAGACAACTAAATTAGTTCCAAATTCACAATATTTTTTGTTGAATTATCATTAGAATTTATTTATTTTTCTTAAAAAATTATGAGATATTTTACACACATTAAATATATGAATAATAGTTTTACATTGTCTATAAATGAAATCAATAGAAAAGAAAGGAAGTGGAAAAAATATTTTATTTTATTTTATTATTAATTTTTATAAGACGGAAAGAAAATAAAACAGATGTTAATGATATTCTCATTTTATTCTCTTTATATGAAAGAAAATAATTACACTTCAATTTAGAGTAAAAAATCTCAATTCTTAAAATATATCAAATTAAGAATTTTATATAGCATTTACACATTTATCCTCATTTCCATTCATTGATTATTCTTTTTAAGTTACAAACTCACAAAAATGGTTGTGATACTTGATTTAGTGGTCAAATAATTATAGCATTTTCAGAAAAATTTGAATTTAAATTTCTCCATGAAGTTTGTTATGGCAAAAAAAACTCACAAAAATCTATATTTTTTTCTCTTTGAAAACTCTTACCCACTCTTTCTTTTTTCCTTATTGCATACTGTTAAGAGTATTAAACTCAAAACTTGCACTAAATTAAAAAAATCAATAATAATAATTAATATTATATTATTATTGTAATTAATTATTATTATTTGAAATTCTATGCTCCAAGTCTTAAGTATAATTTGCACGTGAATCCCCAATAATTTCTCATGCAACAGTGGGTCCTTGAGCCAGCCCTTCTTCTTTTGTTGTCTTGCCAAATTCCAACTCTCAAGAATCTCCCTCTCTTTCTTGCCGCCACCACCACCACCACCACCACCACCACCACCATCTCCTCCATACATACATTTAGATTTTTCTTCATGTTCTTCTTCTTGTGAAGCATAAACACATTAATCTTTTCTACAGTATCTGCAACAATGGTGGAAGAAAAAGAAAAATCTCTAAGACACCACCACAATTACTCTCTTGTTTCTTTTCTTGTTTTTCTTCTTAGCACTGTTAATGTTGCTGTGGATGTTGTTAATGGAGCTCGTGAGTCTTTTCAAGAGAAGAAACTCTTCAGCCTACAACAATATGAACTGAAACTGATGAGGAGCAGTAACAGTAGTGATGATACTGCTAATTCAAGTTGCTTTTCCCAGAAATCAAGTGAGTACTTTCTGAGTATTAGTCACTAATAACGCCATTAATGAATATGGTCAATATCACCAAGTCTCCTTTTCTTTACTTTAATCTTCAGTCTCCACTTTGGGATCTGCAATCTACTTCTTTGCTTTGCTTTGCTTTTGTGCAGGATCTATAGCTGCTCTCCTGCTTTAATGGAAATAACCATCATTGCTTTCTAGCTCTCTTTCCCTTTAAGGCTTTAACTTTTCTTCTTTGGTTTAAAACTGAATGTTTTTGATAAAAGCTTAGCTTGACTTCACTTTACTTCCCTTTTTCTTTTCATAGCAACTTACCATTGAATTAATTTTGTACTTATAGTATATATAGCATATATATATAGTATGTATATGTATCAAGCAAAATAAATTTTCTTGGACTACCTACCTTATATTAATTAATAGAATAATATGTTTATGTGTACAATCTTACACACTTGTACTTTTTTCCCACATGCATATCTTCATTTAATGAACCTATATTAATGCCAAGAATAATCTTCAGTTGCTTTTTTTATATGCAAGTTTTCATTTTCTTGTTTGAATTCTGTTTTTATGTATGCTAATTTGGAAGAAGAGAAAAAATTGCTTCTTTGATACACATTCTGTTTATGTTTTCTAGGATGGGAGAAGGGTGCAACCATATTGGAAATGAAGCACAGAGACTCCTGCAGCTCATCAGGAAACATTGGTGATTGGAACAAGAAGCTACGGAAAAGCTTGATTCTTGACAATTTTCATGTTCGGTCACTTCAGTCTCGAATCAAAAAAATTGTTTCCGGAGATAATTTAGATGTTCTTGATAGTCAAATCCCATTAATTTCTGGTGCAAGGCTCCAAACACTAAACTACATAGTTACACTTGAATTAGGTGCTCGAAACTTGACAGTGATTGTTGACACTGGAAGTGACTTAACATGGGTTCAATGCCAACCTTGCAGACTATGTTATAATCAACAAGACCCTCTTTTCAATCCCTCAGGTTCCCATTCCTACCAAACCATTTTATGTAACTCATCAACTTGCCAATCTCTCCAATCTGCAACTGGGAATTCAGGAGTTTGTGCTAGCAACTCACCAACCTGTAACTATGTTGTTAACTATGGTGATGGCTCTTACACTCGCGGCGAGTTAGGCATAGAACAGCTCAGTCTAGGAAAAAATCTGGTCAGCAATTTCATTTTTGGCTGTGGCAGGAATAACAAAGGTCTTTTTGGAGGAGCTTCAGGTCTTATGGGATTGGGAAGGAGTGCTCTTTCATTGGTTTCTCAAACTTACACAATTTTTGAAGGTGTTTTTTCGTACTGTTTACCAACTACAGCTGCTGATGCTTCAGGTTCATTAGTCTTTGGTGGTAACTCTTCAGTTTACAAGAACACAACTCCCATTTCTTACACTAGAATGATCGCCAATCCTAAATTACCAACCTTCTACTTTCTCAATTTAACTGGTGTTAGCGTCGGTGGAGTAGCTTTACAAACCCCATTCTTCGGGCAAGGTGGAATTCTGATCGATTCAGGAACAGTTATTACTAGGCTTCCTCCTTCACTTTACAGTGTTCTGAAAGCAGAGTTTTTGAAACAGTTTTCTGGGTTTCCCTCTGCACCACCATTTTCGATCCTGGATACATGCTTTAACCTTAGTGGATATGATGAAGTCGATATTCCTACAATAAAGATGCAGTTTGAGGGTAATGCTGAGCTGACTGTAGATGTAACTGGGATTTTCTATTTTGTGAAAACAGATGCATCTCAGGTCTGTCTGGCTCTTGCTAGTCTCTCTTTCGATGATGAGATACCTATAATAGGAAATTACCAGCAAAGAAACCAAAGGGTTATATACGATACTAAAGAATCCAAGTTGGGATTTGCAGCAGAAGCTTGCAGTTTCTACTGAATATGTGATTCAGGTAATACTAGGTGTGCGGTTTGTGAATATATTTCTTTGATGTAATAGCCTACTTCTTCTACTGGCAAAGAAATAGTATATATGTAATTCTCGTCATTTTATATCTCATAAAAATAGCTACCACAACCCATTGGACTAAGGTAAAGAATATGCAAATGCCTAGCCTTTTTCTTGAATGTTTCTTCAGTGTAATAACGTTCTAAATCCTAACACAGCAAAAAATGTGCAAGTTGTAAAATTTTCCTGCAATATCTGTCTGAATATGGTGAGAAAGATTGAAGATGCCCAACTAAGACAGGGAACGACACTTATAAGGTAGCATATCAACATCTGCTACATGTTTCTGTAGATGATCAGATCAAGAGTTCATGAAATTTCAATATTTCAAGAGACCTCAAATCAAGCACGGAAGATTTCATTTCTGTCAACTGTGCTGCAGAAAACAAAAACATATTCTTTGTACAAAGAATCTAAATACCACATAGAAGACGATAAACATAGACATTCCACTGCATTCAGGACAAATTAGATGCCACATCTGCTCAACAAAATCAGTGGACTTTCCTTTTTAAAAAAAATGATGATTAAAATCTGTAAGGTGTGTCCAAACAAGAGAATATGAATGGTCCCATAGAAATTTCCCATGTTGCAGGTATCTCTTCAATAATGTCCAAAAATATTTCTGCTTCATCCCCAACTTCATTGAAGATCTTGGTGTTAAAGTTTCGCCTACCATAAGTATTACAGAGTGATGTACATAAAATTGCCTGCTTGATTCTCAGATTGTATTAGAAATTTCCAAGAAGAAAAACTCGTAAGGTTGAGCATGCCATTCTATTCTGCTAAATATGTGGAGTTGAAAGATCTCATGGTGTCACATTATATCTGGGCAAGCTTACCGTGTCATGTGAATTTCAACACACAGAATTACCATTTTCAGCTACTGGCTGAGAGAATCAGACATTCTCTTGTAAATTCATAAACAGGAATATCTAATGAAAAGGGATAACTGGTCTCAACAACCATTCGTCATGGAGAAATTATTAGTTTTCTAAATGCCATTTAACTTTCCCTTGATTCAAGAACTATCAACGAGAGAGGCCATTTCAAGGTTTTCATTCTCGAGCATATTATCACCTTTTTTCGTCTTCAACATCTCCGGTGGAAGGATGGATAAGTTGGGATCACTTCTAGGTATCAGAAATAGCAGGCCAATAGGAACCATTCTAAGCATGCTCCGAATCAAGATGGCCATCCAAAGATTGTCAAATTGTGTTCGAGTAACCTTCAATATGTGGAGTAAGAGGCCTCCTGCCCAAGTTGATGAAAGCAAACCAACATGATCAATTGACATGATAAGAGCAAAGAAGGTGCCCTCTATTCCAGCTGGGCAAAGCTTGGAGCTAAGCACAAGAAGAGGCATCCATTTAATGCGTCCAATCATTCGAGAAATGGCTTCATCAATTACAACAAAGAAATAATCTGGTAAACCAATTCTCAGGTTCAAACGCAAGACAAATATCAAATCTAACAATCCTGATGCACCATACAGCAACTGTGCCCAGAAAAGTATATCTCGAAAAGGATGGTCCTTTAACAAATTTTGATAGATAAGCACACCACAGAGGGAACCAACTGCACCGACTGAAAATATTGATCCAACAATCTCCTGTGTAAAACATATTAAGAGTTCATGGAAAGTTCTTCATGTTACAAGTGAAAATTTCTAAGAACGTCATGGGAATTGTGCATTATAAGTACATCAGATTTTGAGAAAAGATGCAAATTGAGGATCATAATCATGCGGTGAATCAGCAACAAAAAACTTATGCATTCAAGAAATATATGGAAGGAAAAGGTTACAATAAACTGGGAATTTCTGGGCAATCCACTGCAGCTCCAACAGTGTCTTTTTTTGTAAGTGGCATGACATCAGTCGATTGTCATTCTTTAATTGGAAAGTTTACTAGCAATAGTATCTAATTTAAGGCTCCAGAAGTATGTGGATGACCTTAATTTAACAAATTATAACTGTACAGAATCAACTTTAGCCCATGAACTGCTCATACTCTCTCCTTGCCAAACAGAACAGCTGAAATATTTAAAATGGTGTAGCTAGTTATGTAAACCCACATAAGGATTAGGTTTTATCTTTTGGCACCTAAAGTCGCACAAAAGAGGATCAAGCCAAGATTTCCTATTGTTAGAAGGCACAAAAGATTATTAGTTGTACCAAGTTAATTGTCTTACAGAGAACTAGTTATCAATGCTTGGAAACTGCTCAACCTTATCAAGTTTTGATCTTGAAAAAGTTAGGCTTGACTTGATGATTCATTCTAGAATCTGTTCAACTCTAACTAAGACCAAGCCATCTAGTTGCGATTTTGATACTAGACAAACTTCTACTGCTTTGTCGTTTTAGTTAACCTCTTTTTCATGTGCTACTTCTCGATTCTATTAATTTTCCCATGCCATTTGACCACTTCTGTACTTAGCCACTCTACCTTCCTATGAATGTCCATTATTTATCCATTCTAAAGTTTGGAATCTATACTAATGTGTAGAACTAGGAGGATAAAAACTTGAGAAAAGGAGAACACATAAATCCCAAAACAATAAATAAATTGAATTGCTCAACCAATTTTAATTTTCTCACTACAGAGAAATTAACATAATGAGAAAGGAAAAAAATCATCATATGCAGACTAGGCTGATCAAAGCCTTAAAATGCCGACAAAATGGAATGGGCTTAAAGAATCCTTTTGTGTCCATTTTGAAGTGCATAACAGGCAAATTTACTTCAAATTCACTTAATCCCAAATAATATTCAGATAAGGATACTGAGACATCAAGAAGGTAATACAAGAAGACACTTAGTAAAACTAGGCAAATGTAATAAACTTCTGGAAATATGTAAACCCCAACCCCAAGGCATGTTCTTGTATCTGGCATGCATTGAGTCCATGTAACATATAAAATAGGCAAACAAAACAAAGTACCTTTGAGAATGATGGACCTCCTTTTGCATCTGTATACCAATAGAACATACCTTCGTGAATATGTAAACTGAATGCAAGTGACAAATACATATACAAACATGGCCTCCATACATCACGACATTTGAGTGTTGTCCACATGGCCTTAGTAGCATCCAAAAATTTTTCATTTACCTAGTTCAATGGCTTGATATGAGCATAGAAGCAACTGCAATCTGAATGTGCCAAAGTAAAATTCAAATACCCTTACCTTTCTATAAGCGAATCTCTGCCCACGAGATTCCCTCAGAATTATTCCAACCAAAATGACCAGACCTGCCGGGATACTGAGCAACCCAAAGACACCCTGCCAAACAGAGCAGCATTTTAACATGTGAGTGAAAGGTAAATTAGAGAAACTAAACTGATGGTGCGCAAAAAGCATAAATAAGAACTATAAATAGAATCCAGTTGGATTCACAAAACAATTTAGGCTCTAAAATATCATTTGGGGGCTTTATCTGATAAGAGTATCGGCATATAAAATTTCGTTCTAGTAATATATCAATAACAGAAGTTTCTTTAGGCTTCAAGGAACCTATAAATCTGATACTTTCTCTTTCAGTCCCTTTTGATACAAATATTAATGATGAATAGGCAGTAATATCATAGTTCTTCATCCAATCTGGCTAAAAAATTGAATACATACAGTTCTAAAAGGCAATAAAACCGAATTATGCCAGTCATTTAATATAGTGAATAATAAACATGAACAGGAACTAACCTTAGGACCAACTATGTGAACCAAAAAGCCACTGAGTGTGAATCCTACAAGTGCCCCAATGGAAGAACTGAGTCCACACAAGCTTTGCATATCACCAGCTAGAGAAGGATGGGCTATGCTGTTTTGTGTCACACAAGCATCAATTGTCACATCAGCTATAGCGACACCAGCACTTCCTGCCATTAGACAGAGCAGAGCAAGTGCGAGATGCACGTTTTTCTGTAGAGATAACACAAGCATTGCTACCGTGGTAAGAATACCTGAAAGTAATGAGGTAGAGACACATTTGTTAAACAACTGCATCTCGCTAACTATTTGATTATCCTATATCTAATCATAGTGGAATAAATGACAACCTAGTTGCTTCTCGCTTATTCAATTTTCAATAATACTAGAAAACAAATTAGAAATTAAATGTCTTCAAGATCATCTATCATAACTTGAGAACAGTTTTAGCCCCTCTTCATGAAAAACAATCATAGAGATCATATAGTCCAGCACCTAGAAAACACTTAGGAAAAGAAAATTCCAAACTTGTAATCCACAGGCTTGCCAAAACCCAAAGCATTAGCATGCATTGAAATTTTTACTAAATGTAAATAAGGCTAGTGCTAAAAAAAAATTGCATTTTGATCCAACTACACACTGCCAAGAAACAGGAAATCAAGGTATGAACTAAAATTAGCTTCCCCACCCTAATCTTCATTTTTCAATCACCAAGGAAAAAAGCTAATGATTCTACAGTTCTCAATCAGCTAGCTAAAAACACACACAAATGCATACAAAAGATACATGACTATCACAGAAGGAGCATTGTAACCACATACAGAGCAAACCAACCCCCAAATCTCAAGTAAGCAATTAGGCAACAATAAGAGAAAAACAGAAAAGAAAATTACACGAGAAAGCATACAGCTGCACCTGCAAAAACAAAATAAGGCCGTCTACGGTATCCAAGAACAGGAAGAGTATCAGTTACAAGACCCCATAAAGGCTTGACAATCCAAGGAAGTTGAAGCAACCCAAAATACACCTGTGCTTCAGAAGGTTGTAGCTTCTGCTCATCTTTCATATAATATTGAGTGCTAACTTTGCTCAAACCCACACCAAGACCTTGACTAATTCCGTACACTATCACCACTCCTAAAACAAAGCTCCAGTGCAAATCTTCACCAAGCATTTTGAACCATTGCACTGGCCTTAACATTAAATCCATGAATCCTTTATTTGGGTTCTTTTCTATGCTGGATTCCTGCATGGATTTTGATTTTTGGGTTGTTTTTATGAACTGGTATCTCAAAATCTGTTCAAAGGTAAGAGCTTTATTGCCATTTTTGGCTTGCAGAAGCAAATGAACGGAGAGAAGACCCTGCTGTTGGATCCAAAATTTCAATGTCTTCTTTTGTAGGGAAAGATCCAAATTCCAAAGTGATGACTCGCAGTTGTAGGCAAAGGAGCATTGACTTTTGACCAATGCAATAACGTATTCGGTGACATAGCTTAACAAGTGTAACGAGTCCAACCGAGCCAAATTTTAATTAATTCAATTTTGATTCATCTGTAATTTATTAATTAGTTGATATTGATTGAAAATATATTAAATAATTTTATATTTTAATTTATTAATTATATTTTTATAAACTGCATGAAAATGTAAATATATTTATGATTTATGATGAAGGAAACATAACTTTGTATGCATGTAGCATAAACTAATTTGAGATTAAAATACGGTGCTTAATTTTTAGGAAAAAACAAATGAAGATTAAACCTTACAATAATTGAAGTTTTTATTTAAGTGATAAATAGATTGTATTTTATCATAAATATTTTACAAAAACTTAATGGATATATAAATTGGAATGTGTTTTTGAACTTAAAAAATCAATCAAAAAAATAAACCTTTGAATTCATAAAAAAAATGGTAAAAAAATTCAAAGAAGACACTATTTATCCGTCAACTTAAATTGGAAAAAAAAAATAGCAAATCCTATAGTGATGATTTATAATTTTCAACAAAATAAGTACAAAGAAATGTGAAAGAAAGTGCATTAGTTGGGATTGGGCGCTTAAAAGCCTAATTTTTGGATATTTACATAAATATACTAAAAATGTTGTTAGCTCGATAAACTTTCAAAAATATTTTTTTAAAATTTTTTCTTTCAAATATAGTTCTTTTTTTTTTTGCCACCTTTATTTTTAGAATTGTCTTTTTTTTTTAACAATTTTCCCTTTTTATTAATTTTTTTCAACTTTTTTTACTTTATACTTTTTTTTCAACATTTTATTTATTTTCTTTT
>CATIWM010114859.1:0-12956 GCA_949671775.1 Mallotus repandus | reverse complement strand
AAACAAAAGAGAAAGAAAAAAAATATAAACGTTTTTAAAATAATCAGATAAAAATAAAAATAAATAAATAAAGAAAAAATTGGATGAAGAAAAAAATAAAAGGTACAAAAGGAATAAAACAACTATTAATGATAATTGGACCCAAAACAAGAAAATAAAACCATATAATAATAATAAAATGCCATAAACTGTGCTTCCAATCGGAAATTGATTTTTCCGATTGTAAAAAATAAAAAATTAGTAGTTAAATAAAATTAAAATCAAATAATAAATATTAAAAAAAAGGAGTAGAAGGAGATGACTTGATGGATGCAGTATTGATTTTCCTCAGAAGGACCATCATCGTTGATTGAAAGCCTGTGACTTTTGTTGTGTTTGTCTATAATTTTTTATTTATTTGGATCTGATTATGATCAAGAACGAAAAAAAGTACGTAAAAAAAATATCAAGTTGAGTGAATATGTTTTGGCTCACGGCTAAAAATCAAAAAAAATCCAGAAAAGAATAAAACCCTCGGGAGCCCCCCACCTTATGAAAAAAAAGACGTATTTATAGACAAAACACCATGAAACCCTACATAAAGTCCAAAATAAAAATAATTTCTTTTATTATTTACCAATAAATATTTATCAAATAAATCAAATAACAACCAATTAAAAAATAAATAAATAATTGCGGACGTCCTATTTTCGACGGAAAATAAGCTATTTTCGATCGGTAATTGAAGAAATGATGGCCAACTTATGGCCATTTTGGCCACTTCAATTTAGAAATTGCCCATTCCTCTTCTTCTCTTTTTTTTTTTTTTTTAAACTTATTCCTTTTTTTAAGAAAATATATATAAAAAATAAATAAAATTTAAAAATAGGATCTAAAAAGAATTTATAATTTAGTTCAAAACCAATAAATTAGATCTAATAAATCCAATTTTACAGTAATTTTTATTATTAGGTCCTCTATCGCATCCAAACTCGAATCATTCCAAAATTGGGTGCTTACAGAAAGTGTCGGAAAAATCAAGTTTAAGAGCAAAGAAATTCTTGGAGCCTTTGAATCTGGTTCTAAAAGCATGCATTACTTCATGGTTTATTATGATGTTGTCCTGTATATTTCTTCCTTTCACAAAACCACATTAGTTCGACGTGATGATGGTTGGAAGCAAAGCTTTTAACTTTGGAGATGATTTTGTAGCTGTAGTTACAGCAACTAATAGGTCGAATATCATTGAAGGTTTGAGGATGTTTGATTTTAGGAACTAAAGCTGTAGAGGTCTGATTTAGGTAGGTAGGCAATCGACTAGTAGTAAAGAAACTTCTGACCATGGCAACAATATCTTCTTTTACGACATTCCAATGATTTTGATAAAATGCACCAGAGAAGGCATTTGGTCCAGGAGACTTAAGCTTCCCTAAGGAGAAGACAGCAGCTTCAATCTCATGTAGGGACACCTCTTGTGTTAAAGTTTGGTTTATGGCTTTGGTGACAATGAAGGGAACCCAACTGAGACTCTGCTCGAGGTTTGTGATGTCTTTGCTTGTGTAAATTTCCTGGGAATAGGATATAGCAGCTTGCACAATGCTCTCTTGAGTAGTTAGCAAAGCACCACTGACACTTGTAATTCTCTTAATCTAATTCATTTGCCTTCTTTGCACCGCTGTAAGATGAAAAAATTTGGTGTAGTTGTCCCCATTTTTCAACTATTGTATATGACCACATTGTTGCCAGTTAATTTCTTCCTGCAAGTAAAGCTTTCTAATTTCAGCACTAAGAAGCTTCTCTTCTTCTTTGCACGATTCTGAGAAATCACCATTCAGTCTTTCCTCTCTAATAGATTCTAATTCCTTAATTTGAGTCAAAATATTATTGCCTCTAGATTTAGTCCATTTAATTAGCTCTACCCGAAGGTTTAGAATTTTCGATTAAAAGGAGTTATGGCCTGAATCCACCAATTTATTTTGTGCCTAGACTTTACCAATGAGATCAGCCCATTCAGGTTCAACATCCCACTTGGCTTCATACTTGAATTTTCTTGTCATAACAGAGGCTTTAGCATTTAGTAGGAGGACGAGTTGTCTATAATCAGACCCAAGAAAGGATTCATAAATAATTTGTGAGAAACCAAACATCAATCTCCAATGAGCAGTAGCTAAAGCACGGTCCAACCGCGCTTGAATATTCCTATTACCGGCTTGTTTGTTATGCCAGGTGAATGGTTTTCTAACAAAACCAAGATCAACTAAAGAGCATTCATCAACAAATTTGGTAAATGGTTTTAACAGACCTGGAGTTAAGATTAGACCACCCCGCTTCTCGTATAGGAGTAGACATGAGTTAAAATCTCCAATAAGAAGCCATGGATGATCTTAGATAGGACTCAGAGATTTTATTTCTTCCCAAACTGCTTGTCTACACTCCCTTCGCGGACTTCCATAAACTCCGGTAAAGTGCCAAGTTTCATCATGTTCAATCTCTGCATCAATGTAATGCCAAGACATGCCCTGTATTTTGATTCCCCATTCATCATTCTACCATAATGCAAGGCCACCAGACACATCGATCGGATCTACATACGCACTATGGCTAAAACCCAATCTAGATCGGAGAGGTTAAAGGTAAGAGGCTTTCTGTTTTGTTTCAATTAGAAAAACTAGGTTTGGTTTGTATTTTTTAATCGAAGATTTAAGGGACTTCACTATTAATGCATTGCCAAATCCCTGGCAGTTCTAAGAAATAACACTCATATTGGAAAGGGATGAGAAAACAGGAGTGAAAGGAGGTAAAGAAAGTAAAGAAAACGAAGATTATCAAGAAAAACCAATAAAGAATGAAGGCGATGGGTGAATAGTATCGAGAGCTCTATAACTGGGGAAGAGCACTGTAGCTATCTCATATATCGTTATCATGATGGAAGCCACATTAAATACTCTTGAAGAAGTCTTGTGTAATTTTTGCCATTTCTCACTGGCTGGTGCAGCCTACGGTCTTTTATAGTTTCTTTTTCTTTTTTTTAAGGAAAGAAATTTTACTTCATGGGATGAACATGATTCTGTTTAAATCAAATTAACCCAAAAAACCAAATCAGTAATTTAATTAAATCAAGTTTTTCAAAAAAAAAAATTTAAATCAAGTAGAATAGAAATTATATATGCATTAGTCAATAGTCAATAATGATAAGACTAAGCCTGAATTCCCTACTCCTCATTACCCAATGACTTAAATAGCATTTCCTCAATATGAGGAAGTTAAAAACCCTACCTCTTAAGGTATCCAAACCAGATTTGTTGAACTATTAAAGTGAAAAATTATATGTTTTATATTCTTTATGTTTTAATATCTTAGTAGATAATATTATTAAAAATTTATGATATGATGTTAAAATAATATGAATTATAAATAATATAAATAAATTTTATTTTAAAATTTAATATTATTGTAATATTTTATTATAAAATAATTATGATATTAATTGATAAAAAATTAAAATATGAAATAAACAGTATTGAAATATTAAAAAAAATTATAAAACTCATTTTACTGTAAGTCGAAATAATAGAAGTCAATATCATACTGCCCCCTACAGCATTTATTGAACTTTTGGTTAGAAAAATTGATGGTATAATTTTAAATCGATTATTTGGCCTTTTTAAAAAAAAAAATTCACCCTTTTGCTTCTTTTTTTTTCCCTATTTGTTTACAACTACAGTTTAAATGGCTAAATTTTATAACTTGAAATGGAAGAGAAAGGTAGAGTTGGAGGATTAAAGTCTACTTTCAACCAAATACTTTAGCTCCAACAAAATATTTTATCATTCGTCCTAAACGAATTAGACTTTTTTCCATATTTTATAGATTATAACATAGATTCAGGATTTATAATCTTAAATTTATATATATTTTTAGTATTTGTTAGTCTTTTCGAGATCAATAGATCCAGGTGAAGTTTTATGGTTTGGTGTTTATAGTTTGATATTTTGATAGGTGGGTCTCTTTACCCCGCTCATCTCTAATGGATATGTGAAGTATTGATGCATCTATACTGTATTTTGATGGTGTGTTCATTTCATTACGACCATAATCGATCTGTCGTGGTTTTCACAAATATGGATTTACTAAGAAGAAAATGTCGCACTCATCTATAGCTCTAAAAAATTGTTTTGCCGTGTTTCTATTTTACAATTGTATGAGTAATTTATAGTGTTAAATTATTTATATTTCTTCTGATATAAATCATTTTTATTTTGATAGAATGAAATGTCATTGTTAATAAAAATACATTTTTTTTTTGTTAATAAAGAGGTCATATAAATTAAATTTTGATAAATTACAGACAGTCCTTCCTTTTAAATAAATGAGGGCAAAAATCAAATCATATACCTTAGAATGCTCGTAGAGACGAATTACATTGACTAACTTGGTGATATCTTTAGTTATTTTGTTTTTCTTTACCTTTTCTTACTATAAATAATGTTTTTTTTTAAATAATTTTCAACAATCTAAGAATTACTTCTATTTGAATATAAAGTTATTATAAAAATATCACAATCAATTAGGGAGTTAGTTGATCTTTTCATTTAGATGAATGGAGTAGGTTTGATTTTAATTTTTCTTATTCTATGTCTACCAATATTAACTGAATTGAATTATTTTAATAACAAAATAATTATTTTTATTATATAATTAAAAATCCAATCAACTTTCAAAAAAATATTATTATTTTTTTCAAAAACTAATATTATAAGGGATAATTTAGTTATCCCTATATGCGATTGCATGTGATTGTGATTGCGTAAATTCCAACAAAGCCTCCAATATCCTTCCAAAAAAAAAAAAACTCCCATGTTCATGGAGCAAGCACACATCCATTCGGGACATTCCTATAATTTAGATTAAAAGGCTCTAGCTCAGCCTACAAAGCAAAACCCTTTGCTCATAGTTTTTTGTTATTATTATTTTTGTCTTTTCTTTTAGTTCTAAGAGTACCCTCTCTTTTTGAAAAAAAAAAAAAAAAAAAAAAAACCTTATTGCAATATTGGAAATAGAGGAATATTTATAATAAAGGTTAATCAAAACTCGTAAAATGTCACATGAAATTTAAATACTAAAGCAAGTGTTTATTGGATACCACCCAACCTCTCTTCTACTCATGCGTACGTCTGTTGAATGTTTATTTTTTATTTTTTTGGGTAGACAATGTCATTCTAAGTAATTAAAGCAGTTAGGATTTTGCATATTATTTTTATTATTATTTGGATTGGTTGGATTTGGTTACTGAAACAATCTACTTAGCTTCGTCCTGTATTCAAAAAGTATTATTTGATTGTTCTTTTTTTTTTTTTTTTTTTGAGTTGATTATTTGATTGTTCTAACTGCCAAGAGATTTTTCTTTCTTGCTTAACTAACTCCATATATTATGAAATGAGGGAAAGCGAAGTAGTTCCGAACTTTCTTGATGACATAAAATTTCTTAACTTGTTAAAAAAAATACAACGACAAAATTGCCCTTTAAATTTCATGATATTTGCATACTACGTTATCAACTTAATTAAAAAAAACACTAAATTTTGTTCAATGTATCATAAAATATATATATACATAAAATATAAATAATATATATAAGAAATAATGGTCCTGGCTTCAAAAAAAAAATAATAATCCTGTTTATTTTTAACTAGGCTAATTTTTTTTATATAATCCTATCTTTTAATTTGTATCAATTTAGACAATTAATTTTTTAACTTGTTTCAAGTTTATCCTTCAATTGGCATATGCAATTGTAGACATAAAATCTAACGTGGCTTATAATCAATGATTGTGCAATGAGCTGAAAACGTCGGGGTTTTGGTTAGGACTTAAAAAACAATCAAAATGATGACATTTGAAGATGAATTGAATACAAGAGAAACCTACTTGTGGCAATCAATGGTTTTAGAGATGGAAATATTGAAGTCAATGTCCTAATTCTTTGGAAGGGAAGAGGCAATGTCATCTTTTATATTTGGATAGTGATCGGCAACTGCTTTAGACACTCGTGCATATCTCTCTAGTCCATGACAGTTGGAGCAAGCACCTTCGTTCTATTGACCTTAGTACAGTGTCCAAAGAAGCATATGTTCTAATCAGAAAGGGAATGCAACGGGTGACAAATAAGCTCACTTGCCCATAGTCCATTGCCTCTCATAACATCGCCATGAATTGAACATGAGCAATGAAAACCAACACTCCCTTTATTTTTAAATTTGCTACCAAATATGTGATGTTGAATGAAAAGGGACGTTTTAAGGTGGTAGTATTAAAGATTATCACAAAATGACAACACCGACCCATATCTCTGTTCAGCCACCGACACGTATCTCTGCTTAGCCACATATCTCTGCTCAAAATACAATAGATAAACCAACTTGATCTATATCTTATTTTTCAATTATATTGTCAGATTGTTGAACCATGATCTGTATCTTACCTTTTAAATATGTTGTTAGTTGTTGGAAGTTGAAACAGTAGGATTTATGTATGTAAATACCAACCTTGTAAATCAAGTTTAAAAACAGCAATACAATTATTCATCTTCAAAGTTTTTATGGTATCAAAGCTAAATCTCTGACGAGCTTGATCCAATTTTTTTTATCTCTTATCATGTCAACTGATTCATCTACACTTTCAATCACTACTGTATCTTCAACTCCTTCTCAAAATTTGATCACTATTAATGTTACTGCTCATTTACCTCTCAAACTCACATCTTTTAATTATTTCTCATGGAAGGCTTAATTCAATGCTCTCTTCTTTAGTTTGGATCTTCTTGGATATCTTGATGGCACACTTTCTTGTCCATCTGCTACAGTGGTTCAAAATGACAAAATCATTCCTAATCCATACTATATTTCATGGCATCGTCAAGATCAACTCATTCTCCATGCTATATTTGCATCTTTAAGTGAAGCAGTTTTACCTCTGGTTTCTTCTACAACAACAAGCTGAGAAGCTTGGGATCGTCTTTCTCGTCTCTATGCTAAGCGATCAACCACTCACATCATTCATCTAAAGGACAAGCTTACCATGATTAATCATGGATCTCTTTCTGTGACTGACTTTCTTATTTCAATTAAAAGGATTGTAGATGAACTCACTGCTCTTGGTGATCCTTCGAGTGCTGTTGATCTTTTTGTTTATACTACTCATGGTCTTGGTCCTGCATATAAGGAACTTATTACAGTTATGAGAACTAGAGATTTTATTGTTTCGTTTGAAGAATTGTTTGATAAAATTATTGATCATGAGACTTTTCTCCTCCATAATGAAAAATAAAATCCTGAACCCACTCCTCTAACTGAAAATCTAGCCAAACAGTCTTCCACTTCTTATCGCCACTCCAAATCATCTATTCCTTCCCTACACCAGGTTTCCTTCCTAATCCTATGACCTTTAATAAACAAAAACCCATCAATACCAATAATTTCCCTCCAATTATCTGTAATTTTTTTATAAGTGTGGTCATGATGCCAAAAAATGCTTCAAATTGTTTCCTTATCTTCGATCACATCGTCTTTCTGCAAATCATGTTACCACATCTCCATATACAGCGAATGATTCTCAATGGATAGTTGACTCCGGTGCATCAAATTATGTTAATTTAGCTATGTCTAATTTATCTTTTCATCAACCTTATGAGGGTCTTGATGACATTCAAATTGGTGATGGTTTAGGTTTACAAATAACTCATACTGGTTCTGTCTCTCTCTCACCTTCCTTCAAGTTATCAAATGTTTTATGTGTACCATCTATCAAACAAAATTTAATTTTTGTTTCTAAATTTTGTTGAACTAATAATTCTTCTATTGAATTTTTTCCTTCATATTTTGTTTTCAGGGATTTACATACGGGAACTCCTCTACTCCGCTGAAGGAATCGATATGATCTTTATGAGTGGCCAACATCATAAGGTATCAATAATAACTTAGTTATGGCTTACTCCACTAGTGTTGCTTCCTAATATCACTTACAATTCGGCATGGGCGTCTTGGTCATCCATCTTCCAAAATACTTCAGTCTCTTATTCACTCTGGTTTAATTTCATCTTCATCACCAAGGTCATTAGATTTCATATATGAGTCTTGTCTCTACAATAAAAGCCAGTGTTTACCGTTTGGTGAGTTAACTTTAGTTAGTAAAGGACCTCTTGATCTAGTTTACACTGATGTTTGGGGACCTTCTCATGTTCAATCTGTTGATGATTTTTTTTATTATGTTATCTTTGTTGATCATTTTACCAAATATATATGGCTTTATCATCTACATCTTAAATCTGATATGTTCAATATTTTTTGACAATATAAAGTTGTGGTTGAAAAGTTCTTTAATCATTCCATTATTTCTGTTTACTCTGATGGTGGTGGAGAATATACAGCTCTTAAAGAATTTTTTAGCACTATGGGTATTCAACATTTAAAAACACCTCCTCATACCCCTCAACATAATGCTACTGCTGAAAGACGCCATAAGCATATAGTTGACACTGGTCTCACCCTTCTACATCAAGCTAAACTTCCCTTTAAGTATTGGTCTTATGCTTTCAAATAGCTGTTTATTTAATAAATAGACTTCCAACTACTATCTTACAACAACATTCCCTGTATGAAAAATTATTTCATAGATCACCAAATTATCAAAAACTAAAAGTCTTTAGGTGTCTGTGCTTTCCATGGTTAAAACCATATTCTCATAATAAACTTAAACTAAAATCTTCCCCTTGTGTCTTTTTTGGTTATTCACTTAATTAAAGTGCTTTCTTTTGTTTGGATGTTAAAACGTCTAAAATATACACCTCACATCATGTTCGGTTTATAGAGAATGAATTTCCATTTTCTAAAGTTGCTTTGTCTAAATCTACTGATAGTTCTCATTCATCATGTGCTTAGTATCCTCCTATTACTATGTTTTCTCCATAAAATAATTCTACTACTACAGATATTATCCTACCAACTAAAGAAGCCGCTAATATGGTACCAATGTAGCCACTCATTGAATTATTGTCAAATCCTTTTGCAGGTAATACTATCACTAATCCCTCCACTTTGTCATATGTTTCTAGTTCTAATACAATTATTGCTCCTTTCATGTCAACTCATCTCCTATGACTACTCATTCCAAAAATAATATATTTAAACCAAAACGGTTGTACCAAGCTTCTACCAAACATCCTCTTTTTAACTCTGATGAACCTACTTATGCAACACAAGCAATGAAACATGTTGAATAGAGGACAACAATGTCTAATGAAATTACAGCACTTCTTCAAAATGGAACATGAGAACTGGTTTCTCCTTCTTCATCTCAAAATATAGTCGATTGTAAATGGGTTTTTCGCAACAAATGAAATCCAGATGGCTCAATCTCCAGGTACAAAGCCCATTTTGTTGCTAAAGGTTTTCATCAATGGCCAGGTATTGATTTTCATGACACCTTCAATCCGGTTGTCAAGCCAACGACAATTCAAATTATTCTTACTCTTGCTTTATCTAACAATTGGTCACTAAGACAGTTGGATGTAAATAATGATTTCCTTCATGGCACACTCTCTAAAGATGTTTATATGCAATAGCCACCAGGGTTCATTGATCAAAATAATCCAAAATTTGTTTGCAAATTGAAAAAGGCAATATATGGCCTTAAGCAGGCACCTTGAGCATGGTATAATGAGTTAAAAGGGTTTCTTCTTTCTTATGGTTTTTTCAACTCCAAAAGCGATGCCTCACTCTTCATCTATCACAAAAATGATATCACTCTATATTTTCTTGTTTATGTTGATGATTTAATAGTCACAGAAAATAACAATAAGTTTATGACACACTTCTTGCAAGCATTAACTGCTCAGTTCTCAGTTAGGGATCTTGGTGATCTTCACTATTTTCTTGGTATTGAGGTTCTTCCAACAAACTTTGGTTTTCTTCTCACCCAACACAAGTATATCAAAGATTTACTCGAGAAGACTAATATGGCTGGAGCAAAGGAATGCACTACCCCTATGTCATCAACTTCATGTCTATAACTCCATGATGGTTCCATTAAAACAGATGTGACAAAGTTTCGACAAGTCATTAGAGCTCTTCAATATTTGTCTTTAACCGACCTAACATTTCTTATGTTGTTAACAAGCTAGCCCAATTCATGCATTCCCCAATAGAGACTCATTGGACTGTCGTTAAACGGATTTTGTAATACTTAAAATATACCATTCATCATGGTCTTTTTCTTAAACGTCACCAACAGCTTCATGTTAGTGCTTTCACTGATGCAGATTGGGCAAGTAACCGTGATTATCGCACTTCAACATCAGCTTATATTTTTTACTTAGGTGGGAATGTTATTTCATAGTGTTCCAAGAAGTAAAAATATATTGCCCGATCATCCACGGAAGTAAAATATTAGGTTGTTGCCTCTTGTGCAGCAGAAGTTTTATGGATAAAAAATTTACTTGCTGAATTACATGTTCATTGTTCAGCCACACCTCAAATTTTTTGTGATAACATTGGACCAACATATCTCTCTGTTAATCCAGTGTTTCACTCTCAGATGAAACATATTTCTATAGACTATCACGTTGTTCGTGATTATGTAACTCAAGGTTCATTTGTTGTATCTCATAACTCCGCCAAAGATCAGCTCATTGATGCTCTTACAAAGCCTTTGTCTTCTGCCATCTTTACTTAGCTACGTTCCAAGATCGGCATCTCCAATGGGAGCACCATCTTGCGGGGGCCTATTAGAGATTATCACAAAACGACAACACCGACCCATATCTCTGCTCAGCCACGAACACATATCTCTGCTTAGCCACATATCTCTGCTCAAAATACAACAAATGAACTAACTTTATCTGTATCTTATTTTTCAAATATATTGTCAGATTGTTGAACCATGATTTGTTTCTTACCTTTTAATTACGTTGTTAGTTGCTGAAAGTTGAAACCGTAGGATTTATGCATATAAATACCAACCTTGTAAATCAAGTTTAAAAACAGTAATACAATTATTCATCTTCAAAGTTTTTAGGTAGATGGTATATCACCATCTAGTACTTCAATTAGGTCTCATAAACAGCAAAGAAAGAGAGAGAGAGAGAGAGAGAACTTATGGAATCTAAAGTGATCATCATGAAGATTGCTTAAACCTCGAAAAGAAAATTGAGAGAAAAAAATAATTCACAACATCAAAATGTAATCGGAAATATCAAATGGCAGGGAAGAAAGGTGAAAATGTCTATCATTTTTTAATTTTTTTCTTTAAGTTTCAATCAAAACAACAACATTTTGATCTTACAATACGGTTACTAATTATAAGCTATATCAAATTCCATGTCAGCAATTGTACATACTAGTTAAAAGTTAAATAATATTGAAAAGAGTTAAAAAAAATTAATTGTCTAAATTGATATAGACAATTGATATAAATTGAAAAATATATCTATATAAAAAAAAATTGACTGCAAAAATTAAATGACACCATTATACCTATATATAAAAAGGGGTCTAAACATACCATCTATACATACAACATTAAATTTATAGTTGATGTGTATGAGTCATTTGCTGATCATTACATGCGGAATTCGGGCAAGAGCACAAGACTAGGGGTCATCGTGCCCACCCCTAAAATCTGTATTTAAGTTCTTAAAGCTATATGGTAAGTATGATTTTTTTTTTAGGTTGTTTTAAATTTTTATTCATACTTGTAACAGTTGCTAATCTTATTGCATCTGCTGCAAATATAAAAATTGATGGGTTCATTTTGTCCACATGGGCCGAAAATAATGAATCAATTTGTTAAGATTTTCGATAAAATAAGATACCAATTGGACTAAAAAAAAATAATATTAGGGTCTAACGGTATTTTAAAGTAAAATAGGAGGATCCCAATTGAGGGTTTAGCCAATGATAATTCAGCGAGCGTGCAAATGAAATACATTACAAACAAAATGTGGTATGTAATTGTTAAATTTAACGAAGATCTCATGTGTATAAAGGGTGAATGGACAGCCGTTAGATTAATTTAAGCATTAAGGTTCCTGTGATGGAATGATCAATGAGCTGTGCAGCTTCTTCTTACCATCAAGAAAGTGTTGCATGAGTTCACTTTTGTTGGGTAAAAGGTAGGACGATATTTTTGATAATTTTATAATTTTAACCTTCGATGATCATCGTACTTGTGTGTGTATATATATATATATATATATATATATATGTCTTATCTTACCTCTGTGTGATGTCAGAAAAGTAAAAATGTGATCAAATGGTATTGCGGCAGCTAGTGTCCCACTGAAGCAACCACTCTTGTCGATTGGTACATCCAACGCTGGAATTACAGCTGGGTTAGGACTGATTTGGTACTGATCAAGTTTCCCCGTCGCTAAAGTGCTTGATCGTGGATAATTTGGTAGGCAAAGCTTCTATTAGTTGATCAATTCATATTGAGTTCCATTTTTTTTTTTTTTTAAACAAGAGACATCAATCAATTCATATCATATCTCAACTTGATCATTTTGTTTTGGTATAATCAAACTTAGATGTTATGAGAGGATGCTTCTGAAAAACAAAATATTATATAATGGACTCTTACTACAGTTTATGAATTAATATCAATTAAATTAATCTTTATTTGATTATAACTATTAATTAATTTTGTGTGTATTTAGATTCATTTAACAAAAAGAACAATTACAGATATTTTTGTCATCAATCCTTTTAAATATTTTATTCTGAATGACATTAGAATTTCTATTAGCACATGGTAAAAAGATTTAAAAAATACAAAGAGCAACTTAATATAATAAATTAGGCTCTCATATTATTTTTTAAAAAAATTAATTTTATCGCATCAAACATTTAATAATAATTTAGTTTATATTTACAAACATATGAAATTTTTAACCTAACTTTTCTATTTTAACCATGACAAATATA
>CATIWM010114842.1:0-33674 GCA_949671775.1 Mallotus repandus | reverse complement strand
TGTAGCTCAAGATATTGCTCAAATACTAAGAGCTGCTCAACTTAAGATGAAAGCTGCATATGCTGACTTTGATTCAATATTTGCATATCCAAATGAACTTGGATTTTGACAAGTAAGCTCAATTCGGAAAGCTTAAGATGTCTAATTCAAATGTTAAGAAGATCACTTCCTCATTTTAGAGCTCTAAGACTGTTAAAATCTTCCTTGAATCTCGGAGATCACATTAGCCCAAAAGCATGCTTAACTCCATTTTGATTTGCATGATAGTCCTAGCTTATACACACTTAAAAAACATGTTAAATGCTCAAAACTAAGATTGTTAAGATCAAAATCAAGATTAATTATTGCTAAGGTCAACACTTTACTTATTTCTCATTTCTTTTTTTTTACTAAGAAAAAAATTACATTTTTGTAGTATTTAATTAAAACAAAACAAAAAATTGCACTTTCCAGCTGATGCAAAATTGTCATCAAAGACTTGTTCACCGTCTCTAGAACTACAATGACAATTAAATATTAAAAATACAAAAAAATCAAATCTTTATTTTTTTAAAAATAATTTGAAAGTTGAAATCAGAATACCATGAACTTTCAGAATGCGAAGAATCTTGCTTCGGTGACACTCTTCACTTGAGCAATACCATGGGAGTCACGGAGGATAATGCCAATTTGAGAGGGAGTTAGGCCTTTCTTTGCAAACTTGTTGATGTTCTCTTTAACCTAAAATGCACTAGTGTTTAAAAACTGTAGTGTTTGGTTACTTAGTAAGGAAATGAAACGAACAGAAAAAAAAAAGCTTATGTCTTGAGAAGAGATTTTGAGCCAGCTTGGAGGAGAATCAAGTGAAAAAAATAACGACATGGAGAAACCATTCAAAGGGCTACAGAGGAAGAGAAAGAGAGGGCAGGGAGGCAGCTGCAATTTTGGGAAGTGAAAGAGTAGTATAGAAATTAGGGCAACATGAATTATAAAATTGAATGACGAAATCACCCAAGGGGAACTACATTATTTCTAGTAATTTTAAGGGCATTATTGCCATTTAATTAAAACGGTGCCATTTTGTATAAGGGCTTCAAGCCCTGGTAAAATTGTGATTTTGATGAAATTGAAGACTCTTTTAATCACTGTTCATCTACAGTGAAATTAAGAACCCAACTTTATATAATAGATTATGCACTTCCATATTAAATTTCCTATGCATAACTGATGCAGTTAGTTGCTTTCTAAAATATCTCTCTAGTGTTGATCCATCTCAAACTCTTTTCCAAGTAAATAGATAGGAGTAGTGAACGGAGAGTTAGAAATAAAATAGGATTTTTAAAGTATTTTTTTTATTTTTTAATTAAAATATTATGAATTTTAATATTGTATGAGTGAATGCTCAAATCATAGTCAACAAATATGTATAATTCTTATATTAATAATTCTCTCATTTTTGGCTTTGTGCTGCATTCCAAATCAAATAATAATAGTAATAATAATAATAATAATATGGAATAGCCAAATCTAATATATGATAATATACATATTAATTAAATTAATGATCATATAATGTTTAAATTAAGTATTTGATACATATTTATTAACATTATTTATTACTATTATAATAATTAAATTACTGTTAAAATATGTATAATAGTGTATTATTTAAGAATTTTTTTTTGAAAACATAGTTAAGAAAAAATTTAAAAATATAATTTCTAATGGTTTAGGAAAAATGATTGAGTGAGTGATTTAAAGTAGAAAAATATGTAGTATATAAATATATTTGAGTAGTATTGAGATATGTATAATAGTGTTTTAGTTACAAAATAATACATAATAAATATGGTAAATATTTTTTTCTTAATAAAAAATTAGAATTTTTAATAATTTGACACATTAGCTTTTAGGGTAAATACTCAAATATAAAGTTAGACACTTATCAAATTTTTGGCTTAATAATTTTAAGGTTTAGGATTTAATATATATATATATATATATATAGAATATAAATATAGATTAATTCTATTTAAAAAAAATGCCACAAACAAAAATGTAAATATATTAAAGTAAAAATGTACAAATATATTTTGACCTAATCGCAGATAAATCATTAATATTTTTAACGGTTTAATTACACCCTTAATATTGTAAAATTGAACTATATGAGCATGGTCTCTGTTGCCCTTTTAACACCCAATTTTTGCAGCTTGTCGGGCCCAGAAGACACTGAGTGAAAAGCTTATGTGGCAAGTGGGACCCATTCCTCCAAAATTAATCAACCAAAAAACGTAAAATGAAGTGAAAAGCATAGTCGCTGCTCCTCCCTGAGGATGGTGCAAATGTTGGTTTGATGACTGGCCTGCAGTTCCATGCATAGATTCAGCACCACCAAACCCATTTTATAGTGCCTGCACTGACCAATTTCCTCCATAAAAAAATTAGTGTGAAATTAAGAAGATTTGAAGAGCCAAAGAAAATGACGATGACAATAATATGGTAGTGAAAATTACCTAACTTGGAGACTTGAAGGAGGACTCATTACTACTAAGACCAATGGTTCCTTCATGGCACCACGAAAAATCCACCATAGCTTGTCAATCCAACCTTGTATTGAAAGAATTGGCTTTTTCTTTTTTGTTGTTTTTTCTTTGATAGGTTCTTTTTCAAACAAGAATCAAATCCACCATAGCTTTTTCTCAAGAAAAATGGTTGCAGTGTTGAACAAAGAGCTTTTAAGTTGGTATCTTATCACACACAAACTCAGAGAGACAGTAGAATCTGCAATTCCACCAATATCTCCTAATGGTACTCCATTGCTTGAGTTTCAAGAACAGCAGCCTAAGCAACAACTGCAAAAGTAGGCAACATCAGATCCTCTACAGAGCAATGAAGGTGGCAAAAACTGCGAAGAGCCAACCAAGTAACCTGAATCTGAATGGGTGATATCTATCAAAGAAAAACTTGAACAAGCTAGCCAAGATGATGTAGCAAGTTCATGGGCAAAGTTAAGCATCTACAGGGTCCCTCATTATCTAAGAGACGGAGATGATAAAGCTATTATTCCACAGATTGTCTCTTTAGGACCTTACTACCACGGAAAGAGATGCCTGCGCCAAATAGATCGCCATAAGTGGCACTCCCTTCAACATGTCCTCAAGCGTACTGATAAGGACATAAAGATTTTTCTTGATGCTATAAGAGAAGTAGAAGAGAATGCTCAGTCCTGCTATGAAGGAGGATCCATCAACCACGTCGTTTGAACCCAATCCTCCTCTATCGGCAACCATCATTAGATGCTGCTGAAGCATTTCTTCAAGAAAATCATCATTTGAAGATGAAGAAGAAGGACCAAAATGAGGATTTTGGATTTGCTGTTGGTGTGGTTGATTATGATTATGAAGGTGATGATGATGAAGAAGAGGGATTTGAGACGTCAAGGATGATGATTGGTTTAAAAGGGAGTTAATTCCTTGCATTTCTCTGCTACAAGGCTGCATATCTCTCTTTTTTCTTTTAAGGTTTTTGTTTTGTGATTGATTCTAATAAACTAGGGTAAGAGAAAGAGGCAAAGCATTGGGGCTTTTGTTTCTTGTTGAGCTAAGACTGATCTTTATAGCACTACTTGAAAATGGTGTTGGGGGGATGTTAAATATAGCAAAAATAGCAGCAATGGAAAGGAGTAGATACTGTTGTTCGAAAGGAGTAGATAATGATGATGACGATGAATGGAGGAGGAGTTGGTTTCTTTAGCTCAATTTGTTTTTTGGTTGATTAATTTTAGGGGGAATGGTTTCACTTGCCACATAAGCTTTTCACTCAGTGGCTTATGGGCCCCACAAGATGTAAAAATTGGCTGTTAAAATGGAAACGGAGACTGTACTTATATAGTCTAATTTTATAATATTAAAAGTGTAATTCAACTTCTAAAAACATTAATGATTCCTATACAATTAGGTTAAAATATCGCGAGGTATTTGCACATTTTTTTCATATATTAAAAGAAAGACAATTGTTGGCATTTTCTTGGTCTATGAAGTGATGTATCAAGACCTAAGAAGTACAAACACAGATATGCCGATATGACACGGACACAGAGATATGATGATTGTAAAATTTAAGGATACGATATGGGCGGGATACGTTATATATATATATGTGTATTTCACATAAAATGCGTATTATTTTTCATTATATAAAGATGATTTGTTAAAAAAAATGAAGTTAGTGTGGTAAAATAAAAATTTCATGAAATTTAAATCATTTAGTTAATTATCCATCATTATTATATATAAGACATACATACAAGTGACCAATATATATGATCTTTACAAAATATGGAGCTACTATTACAAAAAAAAGCTTCAAATTATTTAAAAATTGATCACAATCATTCAGTCAATAATTTAACTATTAATACCATATACATGACATATACAAAATGTGATAAAAAATAAAAGTCATATTTTAAAAAGTGTCATATTATATTTTTTATATGTCCTAAAAATAAAAAAATAATAGAATAAATATCCAGTCAAGATATAACACTTATTATATACATATCGAATCATATCGATATTTGAAAAGTGTTGAATATGAATATTCTGTTTTATTTGAAGTGTCAGTAATTCATATGTTAGGACTTTTACCATCGTTTTTGGCCCTAAACCGATATACGTAATGTTACATTGGTTTTAGGACGGGCGAGTACGGTCCGAACCCTTAAATAAAACCCGTAACCAGAAAGTCCATGGATAGCTCCACGTCTGGGTTCCAGGCCTCTGGCATTTTGGCTTAGCAGCAAGCTAAGCTGCCAAACTGTAATTAGTCATAAAAACCGAACCTTTTTGCTAATCGACACCATCAGCTAAACTGTGAATCGGGCAGAGCGAGGGAGAAATGGCGTCAGGATGGGGGATCACAGGAAACAAGGGCAGGTGCTATGATTTCTGGATTGACTTTAGCGAGTGTATGTCTCGTTGCAGAGAGCCTAAGGACTGCGGTCTCCTCCGTGAAGACTATCTCGAGTGCCTTCACCACTCTAAAGAGGTATCGCTTAATTTCCATTTACCATTCAATTGGTTATTTAATTAACTTGCGAAATCCAGCGATTTGATATGTACTCGTTTTGGATTATGTGTGAAGGTTTGGAAGATGCTCTGGTTTTATTTTCTTGCAGTATCATACTTTACTAAATTCAATAATTTAACTTTTCTTTTAATTTTCGGAACATTGGATCTTGTGTATCTGTAGCCATTTGAAAAACCCTAGTTTTCTGCTGCCAAAAGGTACAATCTTTTTGAGTATTAGTTAGGTTTCTGGGGCTACCTGTCTCCATTATTTTTTCAATCTAGAGCTGGGACTGAGTATCAAATCCACAAGACGTGAGTTTTGTTGAATGGTACGAGAAACTGTGGCATGATAAAATGGCAGAAGAATATGCTTAGAAACTTGGGTTTCCTCATTTGCTGCATAGATAATTTCTTTCTACAGATTAATTTGATTGGAAGAGCGATTCTTGCCCTTTTAAGGTATTGACTAGAAATGTGCAACCCAACCATCTGAATATTAGCTAAAATTCTTTCATTCATTTACTTTCTCCAGCCATGGCAACATATTCATGTTGTTCTTCATTTTTGAGCTAGATAAGCATAACTGAAGTGCCTAACTAGTTTTTCAATAGATACTACTGGAAATGTAAATCTGGTTGGATTCTACTTGATTCAACATTCACAGTAAGTAAGAATTTGTAAGATCTATAAAATTTGTAAAATAATTTATTGTTGTTAGGGAAATACTTCTGAGAAATCCTAAAGTTCCATAAAAAGGTGCTTTTGATTTTTTTGATAAACTTGCTCCAAGTTGTACGGTATAGATGATATTATGTCTGCAATAATCTAAATTTTCGCCTGTGGTCTACCTAAGCTGCGGAGCCACAATTTTCTCATCGTTTGTCACTTTCTATTGCCATATCTTTAGTCTTTTGCTATGTTATTGCTCCCTATGGTTTTATAACTTTAGCACTTTACTTGATCTCTAATCTTTTTAGTAGGATCATGTGTTTTCCATTCTCATGTAGTCTTGGCCCAATCATGAATGAATGTGGTTTGTTGGACAATTTGTATCATTATATTTGTTGCTGTAGAATTGTGCTCATGTGTTTCAATTCTTGGAACTTTCTTCTTTAAATACTTTGATTGTAATTCATCATGCCAATTCAACAACTTCTAAATGCAACTTATAAATTGTGTAATGGAGGTGTTATTGATTCTTAGCATTTAAATCTTAATGGATCCAATTGTTAGTTCTCTTTCATGGCATTGTATGTACCTGGATCTCTGGTTGATCCTGTTGTGCTGACAATTAGGGATGTGAAGTAGCAATGTTATATAGATTTTATCCTTGCATATACGGATATGGTCACATGTTTCTTTTTTGGTTCTAAATGTTTATATTAAACCCACCACATTGGTTGATGTCAATGTTTATTTCAGTTTCAACGAAGAAATCGTATTTACAAGGAGGAGCAGCGTAAACTACGAGCAGCTGCACGAAAGGCCCAAGAGGGTGGCGATGGCACTGACAAACACCATGGGTAGCCATAAATAATCATCTTGTGAAGTTCTAGTAATAAAGAACATGCGGAAATGTATTTTTCATCCATCTGATATTCTAAATTTGTTTGAGTGATTCTGTTGTTGTTTATTTCAGCATGGAGATGTGAATGTGAGTCTTTATGATTTTGTGCAATAACGTGAAGTTTAGCACTTCATCACGTTTATTTGCCAGGCAATTTGCATCTGGTATGCCAAGTAAAAATCTTTCAGACATTGACACATGCAGACTGCATTTTATATGCAAGAATTTAGTTATTGTTTGGGATTAGTGTTTTCCTTTCTGACCAAGGTCAGTGAATTATAGATTACCGTTCATTTGCTCCTTTAGAGATTAGTCAATTTTTTTTATTTTCATGTTGGTATTGCAGGAGTAACACTGTCTTGGGGGCACCCATTTAGGGTAGTAATATTTTGTCCTTGTGGTTTACCGCAGCCGCTACAGAATATGAATGTTCTGTCTGTGCATGGCTTGCTTAAATTTGTTAAAGCTAGTATGGATCTTGGGTGGCTACAACAATCTGGGAAGAATTGGAAATGCCGCGCAAACATTGTTTATAGGGGCAAAAAACATTTGGAGGAAAGTTTTGTGCGCTTGGGAACAACTGAACTGAATTCACTCCTCATCAGATCAGAATCATAACCTGATAAAAGTGGTAATTGATTACATGTTAAAATGACAAAAACGAAATAAAAAGGGTGGCCAATCCTTCACAGAGTTCTCAAACACAAACAAATAAAATGGAAAATCGCAGTTCTCAATAGCATCTTCAAACCGTAAAAATCGGACTACTCACGACTACTCTTGAAGTGAGCTGCTACTGGTGCGGTTGTTGTATTTTTTCTCGAGTTTACTGACTGTGGTAAAAGAAAACAACTAGCAGTAATTATGAACTACATGTTGTCATTTTCTGCTTTTAATGGCAAATAAATTTGGATGGATGATAATACTATTGTAAAAAACGAATGAATCTGAGCTGTTGATAGGGAGGAGTGTAGCTGCAGCAGGTGGTCCTATTATTAAATGTTAATGAGTCAGCCGTAGCTTCATTATGCACCACTCGATTGCTACAATGAACGGGTGTACAAAATAAAATGGTACATCCTACAACACATTATCTTTACCGCATTATATGTACCGACTACATAAACGGAGAGTCTCGCCCGATCTCAAAACCCTAACCTTCGAACTTCTCTCTGGCCCGAGTCTATCTTATCGAAAGGTACGGATGCTATCTCTATTTTTCTTTTCAATTTATCATGCTCCCTATCTTTCTTTTCAATTTTCACTTAATCGCTGTTTGATTCGGTAGAAATCGTACGAAAAGTAGAGATTTTCTTCTTCCTTTTTTTTTTTTGAAAAAATCTGCTCGACCTTTCCTCATTTCAATTTTGCTTTTGGCTTGATAAGCCGGAAATTTCAAATTCATTATTTAGTTGTTTTTTTGTTGGTTTATGGAATTCATCAGATGTGGAAGTCTGCTTTAGGCCTATTTTCTCTGAATTGTTAAGTTTAGTTTTTTTTTTTTTGATTTCCTTTAATCTATGGTTTCAGAGGGGAAAATGAGCAGCCGAGCTAGCAGGACTCTTTATGTTGGAAATCTTCCTGGTGATATTCGCGAGAGAGAAGTAGAAGATTTATTCTACAAGGTAAATTTTAGTTTATTTTGTCGTGTGGGTAAAATTTGAATATGTATCAAAGTTCATATGGCGTGGCTCTATGCGAATATATCTCCACAGTAAATGAACTAGCATGGTGTTTGTTATTGTTTTGAAGGATTTTAATATATGTGGGTGATATGGAAAAGTGAAATTATCAAATGATAACAGAACTTAAAATTTTACATTTAGGATTAGAGTAAATGTCTCATTCATATACTTGTAGAGTTACTGCTAGTAGGGTATTAGAAGCCGGCAAGAAGGGGAAAAGATTCTGATGGGTAATAGAACAGGTTATCACTGAATGTTTTAGTTAAGGTGTTGTCATTGTCCTTATCTTGTAAGAATCGGTCATTGTTGAATTTCTTTTCCTTTTTTTTTTTCCCATTGCAGTATGGACCCATAGCTCACATTGATCTCAAGATCCCGCCAAGGCCTCCTGGTTATGCATTCGTTGAGGTGAGTTAAGCTATCCCTCTCCCCCTTTTCAATTATTATATTTACCTTGACTTGTTATATGTTTCTGAAGTTTGAAGAGTCTCGGGATGCTGAGGATGCCATTCGTGGTCGTGATGGCTATGATTTCGATGGGCATCGATTGAGGGTTAGTAATTTGGAGATGATATATTCTAATTTGTTGATTATGTTTTTGCTATGGCTTTTTGTTTGGACCATTTATTTCATGCCTTATAATATAGGTGGAACTTGCGCATGGGGGGCGTGGACATTCTTCATCAGACCGTCATAGCAGCTACAGTGGTGGTGGTGGTGGTGGTGGTGGTGGTGGTGGTCGTGGACGCGGAGTGTCTAGACGCTCTGAATATCGTGGTAGGTAGCATGCTAATGCATTATGAATAACTTGACATTTTGTTAATAAGGAAGCATAAAAGTATGTGTACCCCGTGTTTAACTTCATATTGCTCACCATGCAGTTTTGGTCACTGGGTTACCCTCTTCTGCATCATGGCAAGACCTTAAGGTGGCTAAATTTTTTCCTAATATCTCTCCCCAATTTCCCTTACATATATGTGTGAGACCATTGAATCCTTGCTGATTTTCCAAAATCATGTTTGAAGTTTATTGAAATCTCAACTTATTCCTCTTCAGGATCACATGCGCCGTGCGGGTGATGTTTGTTTCTCTCAAGTTTTTCGAGATGGTAGCGGTAAGATCCTCTTAGTTCGTTGTCTTTTGGATTTCTTATGCCTGCTTTACTATTGTGGTTTGCTTGGATGGCTCGTGCAGATTTGCTATGACTAATTTTACTGTTATAACTTGTACTATATGGACTAACAATTTATTTTACCATTGTTACCTGACTATTTGGACTAACAGTTTATATATTCCCAATTATTTTTTGGCTTCAGGCACCACTGGGATTGTGGACTACACAAATTATGAAGATATGAAGCATGCAGTAAGTTCTCTTCTTTTTACCTTTGTCCAGTTAAACAATTACATTAGGAAAATAATCATGACCTTATAATTTTAATTGTTGTATCTTCAGATCAAAAAACTTGATGACTCTGAGTTTCGAAATGCATTTTCACGGGCGTATGTTCGAGTACGATTAGAATCTTTCCCCCTTCCTCTCTTTCTCTCTCTCTCGCTCGCTCACACATGCACACATGCATGTATACCCATGTTTTATAGCCCGCATGGATGCACATGTACTTGCATAGCATGGATAGCTATTTATGTTGCTTAATTTATAATCATTTGACCTACAGGTCAAAGAATATGATTCCAAGCGGGACTCATCTAGGAGTCCTAGTCGTGGTCGGTCTCATTCAAGAGGTCGTAGTGATAGCCGTAGCCGCAGTCGCAGTCGCAGCCGTAGTCGTGGACGAAGTTCTAGTCGAAGCAAGAGCAGGAGGTTTGTAATATTTTGGAATTCATATACTAACCAGTTGGAATTGGAGTTGGGAGTTTGAATTGATTATTAACTATGTTGGGTAATGCAGCAAATCTCCCAAGACCAAATCTTCTCGTCGCTCACCTGCCAGGTCAAGATCAAGATCTCCTTCTCGATCCGGCTCAAAACCTCGTTCTTTGTCAAGGTATATGTACTTGACATGTATGATATGTTTGTGAGTTCTTATAATGCATTTGTGTCTATGTTTTGTAGTTGAATTTTTCTTATTGTAGAATGGTTTGTCATTTGACTTGTTATGAGATGCAAGCTTTTGGTTCATGTGTCTTTGGCCTGAAACTTATTTTGATGATGATTATTTGTTGGGTTTAGAAACTCTTTAAAGTTACATTTCTGAAAATGAAAGTTGAAGGTTCTCTAATTGATAAAGTGATTAATTTGGGATGAAGGAAGCCAATAAGGTTGGATTGTGTTAATACTGTTGAAGTTTGAGTGCGCTAATTGCAAATGCTGACAAGGTTTTATAAGCAAAAATCAGTGAACTGCTGTAGATCACTTTAAGTTTAGTTTAACTATTCTGGACTTTGGATTGCATGCTATGCACAATTTTCATTTTTATGTAGCCTAAGTTTGATATTTGTATGTTTTGGTCCTCTTTCTATTGCCCATTGATTTATTATTTTGAAACCGTACAACTCATCTCATGGTTGCTTGAAGTAGTGCTATCATGTTACTTTACCTTGTGGTATTTATATTGCAGATTTAAATTTTTGAATTTTGTTAAACTGAGAATTTGCTTTTCTTTATAATGATGACTTGCATTCATTTTGAGATTTCTTCCTAAGATATCATAAGTGAAACTGTGAATATGACTTCTAGTGTTTGTTTCATTCAATGGATGGGGTAATTGAAAAAATTTCGGACTGTCAAAAAATCTTCATGCTCTTTCTTTTTGCTGTATGAAAATTGCCTTGTTTGATACATGCAGTGAACTGGGAATTGGATTAGGATCTTGGTGGGATTTGTTTCAGTTCCTGGATCTTTTTTGGTTGTGGAGCTGTTTTTCAAATGGGCAGCTTTGGAAACCTTCATGGCATGTCTTTTCTGATGTTTTTAGTATGATAAATGTACAAAGGAGGGTTTGGATTGCATAGTAAAGCTGGATTTCAGTGAACTAACTGCTAGTGGATCTGGAAGTCACAGCAATGAGCGGTAGTAACTATGTCGTTATCATTTTCTACTCCAGCAATTGCCAAGCTAATAGGACCTGCTAGCTGGACGCACTGGATTTTGTGGTACAATAGGGAAGCATGCTTCTTTCTTGTCCAATGGGGGCTTGAAAACTCCTGATTACACCTAATTAAATTTTTTTTCTGTTCAATTAGGTGCTTTGATTGGGTGGGAATTCTTTTAGTTCGACATGATATTTATATTTTGTTTTGTCTTAAATTGCTAAATATTTATGGCTCTTCCTTTTATCCTTTTTGAATTTGGTAACTCTGACGTGGAAGAGGCATCAAGGCTCTTGGATGAGAGTTGTTAAAAAGGAACGTGTGGATTTTAAATTTGGGTTGTTTCTGGAACTTTTGCAGATCGCGTTCAAGATCAAGATCTCCACTTCCTTCTGTAAGTTGTTTCTAATTTAAGTGTAGGTAAACTTTTCAAATGCTACATCTATTGGATATTGGCCAGTTGTTGTAATGGCCAAGTTCCATCTGTAAGTTCAAAAAACTGAATTGGGTATTTATTCATATTGATAATGTATATACGGAGTTTTGAATGCATTTACTTGCTCTCTTCTGTTGCTTAATGGTCTAAAACCCTGGAGATTGTAATTAAGTTAAGCCTGCTTTGTTGACCTTTTTCTCTGCAGCGTCAGAAAAAGACGAGCAAAAGTCCTAAAAAACGGAGTGTTAGCCGGAGCCCAAGTGGTAGCAGAAGCAGGAGCAAGAGCTTATCCCGGTCTTGTTCTAGTGCATAACTATTTTATCAATATTTGGTTACACGATTGTTTGAATTTTAGTCAATTGAAGAGTCTTAAGAGTTGTGTTGATCTATAATTATTATTATTATTATTTTCATTGCTGGATCTGAAATGCATTACTGGTTCTGATTTTCAAATTTGTTTGACAGGTGATATGGGATAGGCTAATGTGCTTAAGAGTTTGGAAGCCCAGCTGAGCACCAAACTTTTGAACGATGCACGATAAATTCTTGAAGGGCAATTAAGTGTGGGCAAACATTTATTTTCCAGGACTGTTGAGAATTCTTGTGGCTTGCACGTTTGTGGGCTTGATGTGGATTTGTGTTATAAGTTTCTAATTTTATTTTGATGGATTGGAGTGGATACGATAGATTCTCTGTTATTGTTTTTTCAAAAAAAAAAAAAGCCTATTCCCCTTGACTGAGCTACATAGTAAATACATTAACATACCACAAGAAATTAGATGGCTACATGCAAGCATTTTTACATTGTTTAAGCTAATAATGAGGAATAGTTATGGCTAGACCACTCCATATCGCGGTTAGTCTATGTGGCCGTCTGTGTTGGCCGATTTGTTCTGGATTGGATTAGTCAAAGGGACAAGCCATGATTTAATTTTGACATGTGTATTTGGTAAAAGTGAGCAACTGCCACTACTGCTGCTTGCAAGGTAGATTTATAGAAGATGCAGGGTGGAGGGTAAAGCACTCGTGACGTTTGGATGCTAGGTGCGTAAGTGAATCTCGTCCAGTAATGGTGGGGGGAAGGGTATAAGGGGGGGCATGAATGCGAACCCCATGTGCTAGGCATGACGTTCAAGGTGGTTGTGTGGCCATGGATTAACTGATGCATCAATCAAACATAGGGGAAGTTTTAAAAAAGCCACACGGGTGTCGTTTGGCGTCCTTTCAATCTCCATCTCATCGCACACTTCTCGACTAGTTGATTAGATTAAGATAAATATTATCATCATTTTGGAAATAATGTCATTGAACGCCAGCTGATTTTGAACTCTCAAACACACGCGTACACACCCAAAAAAAAAAAAGAAAAAGGCCTCTTCTATACAGTCACCTGACACGACAGCCACTCATCTCAATCTCCATTTCTTATAAAAATCAAAAGATTCGTCTTTCACCAACCTTCCCAATTTAACTCCAACTCCAATCCGTATACATCGAATGTATCGAACTAAAAATTAAGAGGCTGCGGTTCATTACAACAAAGCAACAATTTTCCTTCTTCAAATGGCGGATAGCAGCATGTTCGCAAAGTTGCCGGACGACGTCGTTCTCAACATCTTCTTCAAGTTAGAGGATGATCCTCGCAACTGGGCTCGTCTAGCTTGCGTATGTGCCAAATTCTCCTCCATCATCCGCAACATCTGCTGGAAAGTTAAATGCAACAAAAGTATTCCTTCCGTCGTCACCGATCTCCTCTCCGATGGTACAATTCCCGGTGGCTGGTCTTCCCTTCACAAGCTTTGTGTTTGCTGCCCTGGCCTCCTCCACGCCGGCGTTCTCCTCGAACACTCTGATTTCGGCCTTGAACGCGAGCTCGGCCCTGATGATAACTACCACAAATCCAAAACGGCACCATTACCGTCACCACAAGGACCATCCTCTTCAATCATCGTTTCTGATGGTGACAACGACGGCTGCTGGTCGTTATTCGACGACCTATATTTCGACACCGTTTACGATGTATCTGAGTCGCAAGATGTGAACGAGAAGACCGTCGATGCACGTGAAACGGCTGGTAAAAGTTGCGACGATAAAACTAGTGTTAGAGCGAGAGGTAATTTCTCTGTTTGTAAAAGAAAGAAAATATCGAGGTCTTTGAGGTCTCATCTAGCATCTGGTGTGTGGAATTTGAGCCGAGAACAAGGGAACAAGCTATTAGCGAGCCGGTTTAGAGGGGATTGTCTGTACATTTGCGATTGGCCAGGTTGCGTTCACATTGAGGAGAAGCGAAATTACATGCTATTCAGAGGGATTTTTAAGAATTTTAAGAGGTCTAGAGTTTGGAGGACGATCAATGATGGAAATAGGTGTAAGATTGATTTGAAGTGTGCATTTTGTGGGTGTACAGACACATGGGATCTGCACTCTGCGTTTTGCTTGAGGAGGGTTTTTGGGTATCACGATGATGGTGAGCCTGTTGTTCGTGCTTACGTCTGTGAGAATGGCCATGTTTCTGGTGCTTGGACCGATTTGCCATTGTATACTTGATGGTTGTTCCGATGGTATTTGTTTGTTTGTTTTTTTTCAAATGATTAGAAGTGATTGCTATCTATTTGAATTGTTAATTGTGTTGTTCCTGCTTCTGTTATGCTTATCCATGAAAACCATAATGTACTCTCTCTTTCTCTCTTATAGTTGCAACTTCAATCGCCAACTTGTTCTATTGATTCAGCCTAATTGTAGTTTGCTATTCCAAGGTCTGAAAATGATAATACAGTTTTTTTTCCTCTTGCTTCTTGTTGGATCCATTTTGGTAACTGATTAAGCAACATTGTTGGCCTCACTGTTTGGATGCTCGATTTAAGCAACAATTGCATGATAGTTGTTGTCATCTCCAGCCTAAGGAATTCTGGCTATAAGGCGACCAACCAAGTCTGCACACTTAGTCCAGCCATACATAACTAACTTAGCCAAATTTCAGGCTCTTTTGTTTGAACACAAGAAAGGCACACAAATTAGAGAATCAGGGCAATACAAAAGCATTACATGAATCACTCTCAACTTGTTATTATTCTCAATTATCAGAATACAAAATAATGAGATTCCTCTGACAAAATTTTCCGAGCACACATGCTGCCTCTTTATAGGAGCAATGTAGTTTCAGTTTTAACCTTACCTTGATATGGCAATTGACACCCCAACGGCCTTGGGGACATCTAAATCGCATTATTACAATCATCTTTGGCACGCTGGTAACCTGCACATGTGGTATATTCAAATCCCACAAAATCAGGATGCAGCCATAACTGTCCAATATTGCTATGCGTGATTACCGGATCAAATAAATTATTTTTTAGCCAACAGACGTCTTTATACCAATTCTATTTGCTCATCACCTTAGCTGCTTGGCCAAGAGCTAATGCCGGCTTTGCACTCTTATTGTTGTCCAAGTAGACAACTTAGGCAACCACTTGCTGCCATCAAAACTATCATGCATTGTTTCATGCTTCCCACATTTTGCCGTCGCTGTGCCAATGAACAATGCCTAAATTTTTGACACCAACCTATGCTCAAGTCTCAAGACGCTGACGGTTATCCACTGCGGTAGTTTATTTCAAATGTATTTATGCAGTTAATGCTATCGCTCTAAAAATTACTGTCTCCTATTGACTAGGACACTAGGAAGATCCTATTATTTCTGTTGACATTACCTATAATTTAACGCGCAACAAAGCAATCAACTGAATTATATGTGTCTGCACGATAGCGTTCAGATTCTCAGATCAATGGCTTTTTGAATGTGAAATGGTAAGAAATATCACGCAAAGTAACAGTTTGTTGAGGTTTATTCTTTGAATAGGAAGCTTATATTTTGTTCAATTCCCTGTAGCGCTCTTAACACTCCTGACTACTGAGTTAACAACAACTGACTTGCACAGCTGTGCTGTGCTGTGCTGTGCCCAATTTTGTGTCATGCTCGTATAAGTTCCTGCAATCACAAGAATAGTAGGATGTGTATTGAAGCTTAATAATTGCTTTGCTTGAACTGTGTGATTGGAATATGGATATGGTCTGTGTTGTTTTGTGCGCGGGGGTCCTGCAAATACGATGAATGCGCCCTTCTGTTCTGGTTGACAAAACAAAACAAAGAAAAGATTGGTTGGCAAGCGTTTTTTCCATCATAGCATACTATTGCCTGCGTGTATAAATCCTGCATATTTGGAATATTTTATACTTATCTCAAAAAAATCACGAATCTAATGGATGATACTCCTAAAAAATTTTTCTTTATTCATGCTATCTACCTAGCTAGCAGCCTGGGCCAAGTGGTCTAGAGCTATACAGCGCGTGTTGGGCTAAGTCGTCTATAACATTGGGCTAACCTCGCTCAATCCAAAATGTCCTACATGCTACTAGATTTTTCACTGCTCTCCATTTTTCTTCTTCTCTCCCTCACGCTGTGCCCGCTCCAGTAATTTACAGTGGTCGGAAGCTGAATTTTTTTCGACAGAAAAGACACTTGCATAGACTGTAATCATGTTCGGCGTGGTGTTTCCCAACCGGAGCTTTCCTATGGACATCTCCACCTTCTCCCAAATCGACACTTTCCATTGGATCCTTGACATGAACACTTTTGTAGGTAAATCACCAGTGCTTCTGTTATCCTCTTAAGAGTTACTTACAGCTTAGCTAATTAATTGCTGATTCTACAGGTGAAGCGTACGATCAAATCCGCGAAGTCTGCATATTTCTCCTAAACAGTTTCACTCTCCCACCTGACAAAGCCCTAGCCGTTTACATTCAATCCCCTGGCTCTCCCTTCCAATTCTGCGGCGCCATTACGCTAGCGCGCCCCTCCGCCGTTCTATCCCTCAATTGGCCGGAGCCTGGAGGGCAGTTGCAACTCACGGCGCGGGATTCCGCTCCCTTGTCCGCTAAAATAGGGGTTTCCGTGGAGGACTTGGCTACGTTGCCGTCGTTGGATGTGGCAGCGGAGAAAAGAATCGAACGGCTTGCAATGAAAGTAGGAGAGAATTTGTTCAATTATATGCAATCGTTTTGTGGAGTTGATGGTAGTAAACTGATAGTGCCTATGGATATTTTAGACCGCTGGTTTAAAAAATTTCAAGAGAGGGCTAGACGCGATCCTGAGTACTTGAAGGGCTTCCATTTGTAATCAAAGTAATATCTTTGCGTATGTTTAATGCTGTTGTGTTTCAAATTTTAATGGCTGTTATGTGCAAGTTACGCAGCATGAAATGGCTGTTTTAAATTCCCAGTTTAGTTGATGTTTTGCACTATGGATCCTCTTGCATTGATTCATGGTTACCTCAAATCTTCACTTGTCATTATACTTCCTTTCTGTTGTAACTCTGATATGAAAAACCATTTACTGCTGTGGCAGTAAGCAGTAGCAGACCTCTTCCACCGTTCTATTTCTGGCTTGTGTGATGAGCTCTGTCTATCAAAATTAATTTCAAAATAAAATAAAATTTAAATATCAATATAATCGATTAAAATATTATTAAACTTAGAAATTTTTAGTTACTATAAATGTATATAATCAATGAATGATTATGCGGCAAGTGTTTATGGCTGAGCTTGAGGCTTAGCATTCTCCACAACGGACAGAAAAATACAAAAAAACCACAAGTGTAAGTATCTGTGCCTGAGGTTGAGGCTTAACATATTCCGCAGGAGGATAGAAAAAAATTACACCAGCTCTCGGCCTCGACTCTCTTCACTGAGAAAGAAAGCAAAATAAGTAAGCGCTGAGGAGTCTGATTTGGTTGTAATTTAGATGTCGAGGGTTGTTGTTGTTATTTCTTGCTAAACTCAGTATTAGTATCTGTACTCTGCGATGATAAATATAGCAGATGAGATTTCCCTCCTGCTTTTATTTTTGGCTCTAGCTCCTCTGCTTATCAGGTATACATTTAATTAATCTAATTTTCTCCCTTTTTTTTGTAAAGATTAATCTTCATGCATATAGGAAGAAAAATATTGTTCTCAAATTGAGAAGGTGGAAGGAGCAGCTAATGAAGACGGGAGAACTCCCAGCATTTGGGATACTGCTGCACATCAAGGTCTGCTTTAAATTCCTGGTTTTTTTTTTTTTTTTTTTTTTTCTCTTCTGTTGAAATTTAATGAACATAACAACACCCACCCCAGAAACAAATTCGGTCCAAAAACTTTGCTTTGCATATTCCACATGACCAGTCAATGATAAGATGTTTACTGTGTTGTTTGTTATTGGTGAACGTCAAGGAGAATAGATGCTGCAGCAAATTAACAAATTAAAGTGGTTCATTTAATTTCAGGATATGTGAATGGTGACACTGGGGATATTGCAGCGGATGAGTATCACAAATACAAGGTGAAACGAAAATGTAATCCATAATCAACAACTACTATAATTTGAATCACAATAGGCAATGTTTTTGTGGAATATATGGCTTGCAGGAGGATGTTCAGCTCATGGTTAAAACTGAGCTTGATGCATACAGATTTTCAATCTCGTGGTCCAGACTTGGATGAATTTTTCAACTGCAAAAAAAAAAAAAAAGGTCATTTGAAAGCTCACCCTTTAATCTTTATAAGGTGTTTCTTTAAGATGGAAGAGGAGCTGTCAACCCAAAGGCCGTACAGTACTACAACAACCTCATCAATGAGCTGATCAGACCATGGTTGTTTCTGCTAATACTAATATAAACAAACTAAAGTTTCGTGCTTTTTCATCTTGATCATTGACTCATTGTTTTTTTTTTTTCTTTATTGATAAAACAGGCATCCAACCACATGTCACGTTGTTCCACTATGATCATCCACAGGTCCTCGAAGACCAGTATGACGGATGGGTTAGCAGAAAAATTGTGTATGTACTTAATTATTGTCTGTAATCTTCTATTCTTTATCTTTCAGCCTGCATATGATCCAAAGTTTACCATTTGGATGCAGGAAAGACTTCACAGATTATGCAGATGTCTGCTTCAGAGAGTTTGGAGATAGGGTTTCATACTGGACTACTCTGAATGGGCCTAATGTGTTTGTGCTTAGAAGTTATGATTTGGGTATGTTTCCACCCATGCGTTGTTCTCCTTCATTTGGATTCAACTGCACCAAAGGCAACTCCTCCATAGAACCATACTTGGTTAAACATAATATATTGTTGGCACATGCTTCAGTTGTGAGATTGTGCAGAGAAAAGAATCAGGTCTTGCTCATCTCTTTTCTTTCTTCCATTTGCAATTTATGTGAATTGGGGTTTGGAATATGTTAATCCATAAGTAGGTACCAGAGATAACTCATGGTCATGGTATGCAGGGCAAGCAACTTGGATTTATTGGGATAAGTTTATGTATGGCTTTGTTCCTTTAATAAAATCAACAGAGAACGTGCTTGCAACTCAAAGAGCCAATGATTTTTATGTTGGTTTGTGAGTCAAAATATTCCTATATGCCAATCTGTTTGCCTGTTATAATACTTGTTTTCCTTTAGTAATTAGCTTGTAACAACTTTATTGGACATTACGTTTATGTTTTTGGCTACATTACCATCTTGTTACAGGTTTATGAATCCTCTGGTGTTCTGAGACTATCCTGACGGAGTAAAGAAGAACGCAGGCACAAGACTACAAGTCTTCACCGATTATGAATCCAAACAGGTTAAAGGTTCATTTGATTTTGTGGGTGTGAATCATTACACCACATTAAAAATCAAAGACAATCCAGCCTCTTTGAAATCAGAAAATAGAGATCTAATGGCAGATATGGCAGTAAAGATAGGTAAGCTCTCTACAAATTTAAAATACTGTAGTTTGTTGGAACTGAAACACTATGCCCTCCTTATTTTGGCTTTGATAAACAGATTGTCGGTTCATGCTTCACCTAATTTAAAAAATAATTGGATTTTTCCTTATAATAACCTTTTTTTCCCCGACAGTATATTCCTGGAATCAATCAGAACCAGTCACCGAAGTAAGTGTTATAAACATAATACTTGGCAGTGGTATTGGCTTTTCATTTTGTATTTTTTTGAGTCTTAACCAAAAACCCTTTGGGTCTGCAATTAGTGGTGGAGTACTTCAAGCAAGTTTATGGCAATCCTCCTATTTGGTCTCTCTTTCTCTCAATCTATATCTGAAGTTAAAGTTAAAAGACAGAAAAATTACATTGAATAGTGTCATTAATTGTCTACCTTTTTTATGATCTCGCATGCTATACATATATGTTGTTGATCAGCTTGGCAAAACATTTATTTTCAGGCCAGGTGTCCCCACGAAATTCGTCATTGGAAGACATTTCTAGGGTAAAATATATTCATTCATACATTGGGAGCCTGCTCGATGCGGTCAGGTAAATGCATACCAATGATTCATGCATTTTCTCGATAAGTTTCAAGCGTTTTCTTTCAGTATCTTTGTGCATTCAGTCTAATTTTCTAATCTTTCTCAAAGGAATGGATCAAATACTAGAGGGTATTTTACATGGTCTTTCTTGGACGCATTCGAATTAATGGATGGCTACAACTCAAGCTTTGGCTTGTACTATGTAGATCGAGATGATTCTGAATTGAAGAGATACCCTAAGCTCTCTGCGCATTGGTACTCGCACTTTTTGAAGGGAGGAATTGTCAGTTCAGATCAATCTATCCAACTTGGAGAAAACACCTCATTTTTCTCTAACAAAAACTTCTTTCAGTAGATTACAGAATCTAGATTAGCGTATTCGTTTTGAAACCCTGTACTGCTCATGAGTTCGTATTATTGCCATAAACATTAATACGAATACCTAAATGCAGCAAAATTTTCCTACTAACTGTACATAATATGGATGTGGAAGACAATTTATTTTTAGGGTGGGACGCGACATGTACAGTGCATAGCGGGAGATTAAAATGATAAACAGTGGCTTACCGTATGAAAAATCGCTTTACAATGTGTGAAGATACATTTAAAATTATACACATGAAATTAAAGGATAATTTGGTAATTCTAAGATCTCTTTTCACTATCTATTCCTCTTCCTTCTTCGTTTTTGTTCTCTTTCACTGTTTGCTTAGAACCACAATCCTTTTCTTCACCGCCACCGCCGTTGCCGCTGTTTGATGATTATCGAATCAGTTAGTGAAGGTTAAAATGTGCTACAGATAACAAAAATCATTATAGACGGTGACGATGGGAAAGCAGCAGCGAAGGCGGCGGTTGGGGGCGGAGGTGGAGCTGGAAAGGGGATAAGAGGGTGCATCATATTAGGCATAATCTTTCAATGGATGGATCTTGTACATCGTCTTTTGAAGTTGATTCAGTAATTAGAATGATGAATAGTAAACTGTTTCTAAGCTTGTTGTGATGTATTCATATCACAATAAGCTCATCCCTCACTCTCTCCGAGTTTTCTTTCACATGCCATATAGAAGTATCTACTCTTGGAATATCATAATTGGTTTTCCACTCCAATTTTCCTGAGAAGTCTATAAATTTGTTTATTGATATGAGAAGGAAGTTCCAGGTTCGACCTGATGACTTCTCGCTTCCTCTTGTTTTGTGGGCTTGTGCTGGTTTGGGATTGGTGAAACTTAGCGAATCAGTACATGGGTTGTGCGTGAAAATGGGTTGGGAGGTGAGTCTGTTAGTTGGGTCTGCTTTGATTTTATGTATGTAGCTTTTGGTAATCTGTTTAGGGCACAATTATCGTTTGTTGAAATGCCTAAGAGGGATTATGTGTTGTGGACTGCAATGCTTTCTGGGTATGCTCAGAATGGGGAACCAAAGTTGGGTTTGCAAGTTTTTAGAGAGATGGTTTATAATAATATGGAGGTTAAGCTTGATTGGGCTGTAATGGTGACTTTGCTTTTGGCTTGTAGTCAATTGGGGTGGTCAAAGCATGGTAAGAATGTAGGGATGTTCTCGGTACGGTAATTATGTATAGATGTTCGGATGAAATGAGTTTTGAGGCGTCTGGTCTCCAATCTGCCAAAAAAGCCTGATGAACATAAGCTTCATTTGGATTATCGACATAATCATATCCACTATTGTTTCCTCCATCAATGTTGTCAACTCGGTTTTCCTGCAGCCAATTAAAGAACTCCATGAATTAGCCATGTAATGACAACCACCCATGACAAGTAAAAACTGAGCCAAATCATAGCACTATAGAGCAACTCCAAGCCAATGTCTTTTGACGTATCTAAACTAGCAGTTTGATGTTTAAAAAAAAAAAGTTCATTATACAGAATAATGCCTATATGAGCATATAAAAACAAGATAAAGATAAAAAAAAAGGGCAAAGGGATGCACCACAAGAGATGTTTTTCAATCTTTAACTTGTGCCGGTTTGTGAATTGATCTCTTACGAAAAATATCTCAAGGTTCTATACAACAAGACCTATTTTCAAATTTCTTTCTATAATGTCATTATACGTTGAACCAAAGAATATTAATTATTATTATTATTATTAAGTAATATAATATTATTGATATTATTTAAAATTAATGAGATAAATAATATTAATATAATTATTATTTTACTACATAATAATATATAGACATATATTATAGATAATCAAAACGACATAGTTTCGTTTTAATTAAAATAAGTAATGATCTTATAATTAAAAATAAGATAAGATAGGTTATTTTTATTAATTAAAATATATTGCTACTATTATATTTTATATTTTATTAATTATTAGTCTTATTAAGTAATTTAATCTTATTGATATTATTTAAAAGTAATGAGGTAAATAATATTATTAGAATTATTATTATTATTATTATTATTATTATTATTATTATATATAATAACCAAAACGATATATTTTTACCCAAAATTATGTCGTTTTGATTTGTGAATAATAAATATAATTTTAATTAATAATAATATAAATTTGTATGTTACATAAATTTTTAAATTCCTATTTTGGACAGTATCATACTGATTCATTCTAATAGAACCAAAGTTCTATGCCGAATCGTCCCAAAAATGTCAAGATATCAATATGGAGATTTTTAAATTAGATAATAGTATTGTATATTTTATTTTTAAAATTTTTGAAATATGACCAGAGATTTTAAATCCTCGAATTTTCATGATTCATGCTTACCCTATTTCAAAATGATGAAAGATTATGGACTGGATGCTAAATTGAAACTTTATGCTAGTATGGTTGATTGTTTGGCGAGAGCTGGGCGTTTGGAAGAGGCAGAGAAGTTTTTAATATTTAGATTATTATTAGCTAAATATAATTTAAATTATTAAATGTAATGAAAAATTAGGTAGTTTTATTTGAAAAGTTACTTTTATTTTTATCTAACTCGTAATAGTATTAAGTATAGAAATTTAATTTTGATTTCTAAATAAATATAATATAAAGTTGATATTATATAATATTAATTTAGTGTTAAATAAATAAAATTTTAATTTTAAATTCTCATTACTTAAATATTTAATTTTACATGCATTGATTGTAAACATAAAAATAAGAAATATTTATCAATTTATCAAAATTAATAAGTCATGATTAAATTGTAAGACTCAACAACTAAAAATAAATAAATAAAATTTAAATAAAAATCTAAAAAGTAAAACTTGAATTGAAAACAAAGAAAAAGAAAAAAAATTAATAAAATATACTAGTAATTTTATATTTTGTATTTTCACCATTATTTTTAAGAATTTTCAAATAAATTTAATTTTTTTGATTTTAAATTGTCCATATATACATTGTTTTAGAATTATTGTAGATATTATTATTGGCGAATATAATATACTAAAGTTTATGATTTATTATTTATTAAAAGTAATAAGCAAAATGTGCTTTTTGGGCAATAAGAAAATATTTACCTTTTTCTATTTTAGAATGATAACTTACAATTAGAAAAATAGGTTTTGCCGCATCTATATATTCATTGAGAATGCTAAAATATTGGTTCGACTTATCATTTAAAATTTAAGTTTGTCCAGATTTGACTCTTTTAATTGTCAAATTATATAACTTTTTTATAAAATATTATTATACCGGTATAATTATGAGTTTATTTTATTTTTTTCTTCTTCTTTTCTTTGTTGATACTTCTTACGAGAGAAAGATTTTTTTTATAAAATTTATATTTATTGTAAAAATTTGATCCTCTTTCTTATAAATTACCCTCTTTAATAATATTTTCTAATTGATAAAAAAACTTACACTTAGTAAAACTAATTATTTAATTATTAAAAAATAAAAATATAATATTTTCATGTATATGCATTCAATAAATAATATTGGTCAGTAAGAAAAAAAAAAGAAAGAATGAGAGTGGGTAAACTAAAAAAATGATGCAGGCGGTAAAGAATAAATGGAAAAAGACAAATGATATTAGTGTGTTACTCATTGTAGGACCCACTACCAATAAAATATTACCCCGTGATGGAACTGTACATGTCGCGTCAAGCCACATGTAACATTTTCATTATTTTTATATGTTTTCTAAAATATTTAATCCCAAAGTAATAATTTTTACTCTCAATTCAGTCAAACCGGGAAACTTTTCTTGATAAGTCCATCTGGGTTTTGTAGAAGCTTCTACTGGATTAGCTGTCTGGCAGCATTTGATTTTATTAAAAAAATTGGGTGGCGGATGTTAATACATCCAGTAAAAGACAGGACGAGACGAGACGAGACCATACGTATATTGTTTTGTATGTAGTAACTTGGCGTTTCCTACTGCAAGAAACAATTGCAAAGAAACCAAGTGCTTTTGGACAACAGGGCAAAAAGACCAAGATCATCCTCCATGTCTTTGTTTCAAAATTCAAACTGATGGCCGACTCTGCCACATGTTATTCACATAAAAACTCTCGCCACATGTTATAAAAGAACGAACCTTTGAAGAAATGGCCACTAATTTTGACTTAATACAAGACTCCTCTGTACTAAACTTCTGTCTGTAATTGCAGTTGAGCTTGTGGAATGTCGCCGGGGATGTTAAGAACATACTACCAGCTATTTGTTTATCTAAATTTAGTAGCAGCAATCCTTTGTGCTGATGATTATAGCAGGAAGGACTTTCCTCCTGACTTCATCTTTGGTTCTGGCACCTCTGCTTTTCAGGTTCGTTCATGTAGACATTTTCTGGGTTGCTTTCTACTTCCATTTCTTCACTTTTGAATAAAGATCATATTTTTTACGATGTATTTTTGAAAGGTCGAGGGGGCTGCAAGTGAAGATGGGAGGAAGCCTAGCATTTGGGATACCTTTGTTCACGAGGGTCAGCTTTTTCTTCATTTTTATTACATGTAGAATACTCGATCAGTAAGAGTTAAAGGTTACTTTCTACTATGAAATTCCAGGAAAGACGGGCGGCTTAACTGCAGATGTGTCAGTTGATCAGTATCACAAATACAAGGTCAGCAGAGATGGAACTTGAAATTTTTATTCAAATCATAGCACTACGTGTATGGTTTTGTTGTGATCATTAATTTACTGCAGGAAGATGTCAAACTCATGGTTGAAACTGGGTTAGATGCCTACAGATTTTCCATCTCATGGCCTCGACTCATCCCAAGTATGATTTCTTGACTGCAACTCCACACACACAACACAAAAACACATTTTTCTGGCCATGGTGGTGTTTATTTGATTATACAAGTACTTTTTCTTATGATCAGATGGAAGAGGACCTGTCAATCCAAAGGGCTTAGAATATTACAACAATCTTATTAATGAGCTTGTCAGCAATGGTTGCTGCCAAACTTTCATACATTTCCATTTGGAAAAACACTTGAATTGTTTCGTATATTTACTGTGTTTTAAAAGATTTTTAAATGTTTGTTTGATATAATATTGATATTTTTTTAATAAAAAATAAAATTAATATTTAAAATTTTAATGGTATATTAAATAACTATTTAAAAATTTAATATTATATTAAATAAATTTTTAAAATTTTTTTAAATATAATAAATATATAGAAGTTCATAGAAACCATAATTATTTTTCCTTTTCATTTTTCTTTTACTTCCATGAATTCACTGATTATTTTCTTTTGGGATAAACCAGGTATCCAGCCACATGTAACACTTTTCCATTATGATCATCCTCAAGTGCTTGAAGACGAGTACCAATCATGGCTTAGCCCAAAGATAGTGTATAGCAATCAACTCTTGAATCTTAAGTGTTACTTGATTTCATGCAATGAAGGAGAAGGTTGCTTAAAAAATGTGTACATGTGGATGCAGGAAGGACTTCACAGCTTATGCAGATGTGTGTTTCAGAGAATTTGGTGATAGGGTCATGTACTGGACTACTTTGAATGAGCCTAATGTTCTTCCATTTTTCAGTTATGATGTGGGAATGTTGCCTCCCAACCGATGTTCTGCTCCATTTGGATTTAACTGTTCTGACGGCAACTCCACATCTGAGCCATACTTGGTTGCTCATCATCTCTTGTTGGCACATGCATCAGCTGCAAGACTGTACAAGAACAAGTATCAGGTCAGTCTTACCCTATATAGTTCTTGATTGCAGTTATTGACCAAGTTTACTTTAGGTACAAATTTTGGCCATTTTGCAGGCAAATCAACTTGGATTTATTGGGATAAATCTCATCACGGCTGGGGTTGCTCCAATAACAAGTTCAACAGAGGATTTGCTTGCCGCTCAAAGAGTCACCGACTTTTTTGTTGGCTTGTAAGTATAAAAAATGCCTCCTATATGCCGATCTATTTGCCTGTAATTATCTGCTTCTCCAGTTAGCCTGGAGAAGCTCTGACATTTTAATGTTTTTGAGCATGGCCACAGGTTAATGAATCCTCTGGTGTATGGAGACTATCCTGACACAGTAAAGAAAAACGCAGGATCAAGACTACCCATGTTCACCAATCATGAGTCCAAACAGATCAAAGGCTCATTTGACTTCCTTGGAATAAATCACTACTTCTCAGTTCTCGTCAAAGACAATTCTTCCAGGCTTAATTCCGAGAACAGAGACTATTTAGCAGACATTGCTGCAGATCTGACCGGTAAGCTCTAAACCTTTACGTTGGGGCTGAATTGGCTGTTACGTATTCTTGCTTCAGCTATGTAGCGCCTCAACTGAGCTTTACTCTGTTTCTCAGTCTTCTTATAGCCTGATTTTAACCTACAAAGCTGAACCTTTTCTCATTTGTAATTTATGGTTGTTGCAGTAGCTAACTGGGAAAGTTCATCATTTGAGGTGAGAGTTGAAGCATATGAAAATAAATTCGTCTCTAAAAATTACACATAAAAGGCTTTTATTGTAGGACCAAAGAATATGCTTTAATCTTTAACTTCACTTGCCGTACATGACTCACGTATCCAATTCAGTATCCTGTAAATCCATGGGGCATGCAAGATGTGTTGGAGTACTTCAAGCGAGTATATGGAAACCCTCCTATTTACATCCATGAAAATGGTCTCTTTCTTTTCCTCTGTTATGTATTCATCAAATAGCATTGCTATATGCACTCTATCCATCTCTTCTCATTGGAGAGCCTACTTGGCCCGGTATTTTTTGGCAGGGCAGAGAACCCGACGGACAACATCCCTGGAAGACATTTCAAGGGTGGAGTATATGCATGCATATATGGGAAGTGTGCTTGATGCTATAAGGTGAGTGTTGTTCTTTAACTTCAACCCACACCATCTTTACATTATGAAGCAGCCATTTGATAAATGGATGCATATATCATTTTCTGTTCTTAAAATGGCACTTCTCTGATTCCATTTTGTTTCCTTGATGTGACTTGAAACCTGGAAGGAATGGATCAAATACAAGAGGCTATTTTACGTGGTCCTTGTTAGATATGTTTGAGTTATTGGGTGGCTATGAGCCATGCTTTGGTCTATACTACGTAGACATTGATGACCCAGAATTAAGAAGATATCCTAAGCTCTCTGCTCATTGGTACTCTCAGTTTTTGAAGGGAAGAAAAGTTAGTTCTGATGGAGTTATTGAGCTTCCAAGGAATTCATCATCTTTTTCCTTGCAATCATGATTGACTTGTTTCAGTAAAGCGGAGAATGAATTGGAATTTTAAACCCATATATTGATGTACTTGGAAATTTGTCAACTTTGTCTCTTCAAGTGTATGCCATTTCTCATTGATTAAAATTTATTTATTTATTTTGAACAACCAAAATTCATTGAAAGAACAAATTACACTGCATGTTCCTTGAGCAATAAATCTAGAAGCTCAGGGTGAACATTGAATGCATCATGAGTAAAAATCAGAAAGGACACGTTTTTGGCAATCCAGTCTGCTACCTTATTTGATCTTCCAAGAAACATGAGATAGGGTGAAGCAAGCATTAACTTTAAGCCTCTGTATTTGCATAACAAGTGCTTCCACTTCCCATAGAACCATCTCTTCAGTAGAGTTGCGCAATTTTATAGCATTCAAACAATCAGATTCTATAATTATTTGGGTTCCAGGAAATTTCTTTGTATAATTGCATGCTTATCTGAGAGCTAGGAACTTGGCTTGCAATGGAGATTGACATGAAAAGCTGTTAGTTGCCAGGCGAAGGACTTCACCTTTATTTTCTCTACAGATAAGGGAAGTGTTACAACTGTCTATGGTTTTAAGGAAGGATGCATCACAGTTAATCTTCCATATGCCTTCTGGCGGAGCTATCCATCTATTGTCATCCGGATTCCTTGTAGTTTTCATTTGATGAGAGACTTGTGCAATACTTTGTTCTTTGGCTTTTTGTGCAGTACAACGAAGAAATGATCTTGTTTATATAGAAATAAAAAACATACAATTATTCTAGACACATTCACATATGATTACAATTAGTATTACCACTATTAATTATGTTAATACCTATTAATGGCCTTCATTGACTCACTAATACACATTTGTAACTAATGATGTAACTCTAATGAATATGCACACAAAATATAACTTATTATATTTTCTTATATTAAAAATAGAGTTTAAAATATGCTCTGTATCGTGTCAAGTAATTTTCCGTACATTAACTTAACCTAGTTGTAACCAAACTAGTCAAACAATTAAATTATGCTGTGCAGAAAATATTATAGCTGCGGTCGCAGCAGAAATTTGTCCATCCATTTTGGTACAAGTTTTTTGGTGCGAGCTTTCAAGAATTGTAAAGGTGTCTGCGCTTCCATGCATATTTCAGTCTTGTTTTGGTAGGTTTTTTTAATGATGATTTGAGCCTCTTTTGTCCCTTAATCATTTGGATTGTAATTTGCTATTATTAAACCTTCCAAATGCATTGATTCGACCCAATTAAAGTCTGTTAAAGCTTCTCGGTATTTAACATTATCGGTGAATTTTTTTGGACCTCAATAAATCATTGCTTATTTTGGCCTTGCTACTTGGATTAGCACTATTAATATAAAAAAAGCATTTTTATTTTAATTTTGATGTTGTGTTATAGGTGTAATGATATACTTAAGAAGAATGGAGAATTTGATAAAAAGAAAAAAGAAAAATGGAGAAAAGAAATGAAATAATCAGGCCCTATTTTTACTAATATATTTTTGACAACGTTGAATAATATAAAACCATATCATGGCAAGGGCCACGAGTCTCCGAAACTGTCATTAGCTGCCAAGTGAAAGGAGGAGCATGAACCAGTACAGCGTAACTTGTGTAGGTGTAAAATAACTAGAGTCGTCTTAACACGATGTCCTGTTATAAAGACATGTTGTCTATGCCATAAACAAAGAAAAGACCAAGTGTCAAGAATATTTGGTCTGATCCTTACAGGTTTCAACAATTCCCTAATTTGAAAGGGCTGCATACAGTGTTGTAGTGCTTTGTCAAACCAGAAACGCAAACTGGGGATTCTGGGACTTTATTTTGAACCCATACACCAATCTATATAACTAGGCTCCTGACTGATGATGATGATGATGATGCTGAGATCTATAATTGCTTTCTTGAATTTAGCATTAGTGTGTGTCCTTTGCGCTGATATATACAGTAGACGAGATTTTCCTCCTGGTTTTGTTTTTGGTTCTGGCACCTCTGCTTATCAGGTCAGTTTATATAGATACAATGTGCTTATTCTTGCATCCATTAGTTCACTGCTTGATTTTATTATTATTATTTTTTGATGCAAATTAGTTTATGTTTTTGCAAATGGGAAGGTGGAAGGAGCAGCTGATGAGGATGGCAGAAGTCCTAGCGTTTGGGATACCTCTGCTCGCAGCGGTCAGTAAATTCCTCGTTTTCAATTTTGTTCATTTTTGGCTTATATATTACCCAGTTAATTGCAAGAGGGTAATGAATCTCTGCTGAAATTCCAAGAACGTGATTTTCCCAGAAACAGTTCCAGTCAAAAAGCTTTTTGCTTTTGTCATTTCTTCGCATGTCTCGCTTATTGTGAGTAGCCCAACTCTGTTCACCAACGGGACAATCGTACCAATTTTAGAAAATCTGTTGTGTTGCTCCTCAGCCCGCAAATTTTCGGGCTTGAACATTCAGTATATTTTTGTTAAATCCGGCCTGGCCTGACCTGTTTGAATAGAGTAGTCCTATGAAGACCCGATCAACACGTTGCTTAGCTACAGTTCCAGCTCCCAGTCCCTATTAAATCAAACAATTGCTGTTTTTTTTTTTGAACAAAAATAATTGCTGTTTGTGGTAGCGCATTTGATCTTTTTCTGGTCGTTACCTATATCTTTTGAAATTCCAGGATTTATGGGTGGTGACACAGGAGATGTAGCAGCAGACCACTATCACAAATACAAGGTGAATCGAAACGTGTTAAGTAATACATAAAAATAAAACCATCAATTTTAATGCACCCATAATTGTTTTCTTCCTATGCAAGGTGAATGAAGAGAAATTATTTTCTTTAATAGAATTCATTTCCTTCCCCTTAATTTCTTTTTGAATTAATAATCTCACGCAGGAAGATGTTCAACTGATGGTTGAAACTGGGCTGGATGCATATAGATTTTCAATCTCATGGACTAGACTTATACCAAGTATGTATGTGTTTTCTTTTGGCCCTAAATTTTGCGGTTAAGAGTGAAATTGTGTACCTTTCATTTAGGTCAATTTGGCCCCTAAACTACTAATGTGTAATTAAATTTATATGTTTATATAATCTATTATTAGCTTTTAAAAGTTTTAATATTATAATGATAAAAATTATAATAATATACTAAAGATAAAATTGAATACAAAAAGTCAGTCCGCCTTAGCCTAGATGGTTATCCGTGGCTTACGTAGAAGTGGGTGCTTCAAATCCCCATTACAACCTTTTTTTTTTTGAAGGCTAACCAAAGACCAATTTATTATGCTTCTTATATTATGATTCTCTCTTTATGTTTCTTTCTTTCAGATGGAAGAGGAGTCGTCAATCTAAAGGGCTTACAATATTACAACAACCTCATTGATGAGCTTGTTAGACATGGTCATTGTTTATCTTTTGGCCTCATCATTTCTTCGAAAATTATTGCCTACTCTTAGAGAGTATTATAGTAAACCATTGATTTTGTAGCATGTTGTTATATTTTCATTAGTCAAGTGTAAAACATATGCAGCGCGCATCCAAGTGCTGGTTTTAATACTCTTCATGGAGGCAAGAATCTTCCTAAATTTTTTTTTATCATTACTTGAATTTCTTTTCCTTCTTGATTAAAATAGGCATCCAACCACATGTCACACTATGCCATTTTGATTATCCACAAGCACTTGAAGATGAGTACGGTGGATGGATTAGCCCAAAGATTGTGTACGACCATATTCAACTTGATTATAGTTTCTGTTTTTTCTCCTTCTCTAATCTCTAGTCATTACCCAAATCTGTTTTTACCATTTTGTTTTGTTTCTTTCTTCGGAACTTGCAGTCATTACTTCACTTCCTGACTTTGACAAAGATGGTGATTTAATTAACATGACCTGTTCCAAATGTGATTGCAGGAAAGACTTTACAGATTATGCAAATGTTTGTTTCAGAGAGCTTGGAGACAGAGTTTCATATTGGACTACTGTGAATGAGCCCAATGTCTTAGTTACGGCAAGTTATGATACGGGTTTTCTTCCTCCAAACCATTGCTCTGCGCCTTTTGGATCACATTGCAATAAAGGCAACTCCTCGACAGAACCGTACTTGGTTGCTTATCATACCTTATTGGCACATGCTTCAGTTGTGAGATTGTATAGAAAAAATTATCAGGTCTTGCCCATTTTATCCATTTAATCCTTATTTTCAATTATTAATAAAAGAAGTGCAAAATCTGAATCTTGATATGAAATTTGGTACTAATCAGTTGGTAGGTAGGTATAACATTAATATTTTATAGATATCTCAAATGGTGATAATGGTGCAGGCCAAGCAATTTGGATTTATTGGGCTAGATCTGGTTGCACATGGGTTTGTTCCTCTAACAAATAAAACAGAGGATGTGCTTGCAAGTCAGAGAGCCTATGACTTCTGCATTGGCTTGTAAGTTTATATGGACTCACATATGTTTATGCCTGAAAATAGCTTCTGTGTGGAACAGGATCATTGGACTTGATAACATGTCACCTGTTCTAGGTTTATGAATCCTCTGGTGTTTGGAGACTATCCTGAAACAGTAAAGAGAAATGTGGGCTTAAGACTACCAGCATTTACCAGTTATGAATCCAAACAGGTGAAGGGTTCATTTGACTTTATAGGAGTGAATCATTACACCACATTATATGTCAAAGACAAATCCGAGACTTTGCAAATGGAATATAGAGATGTTTTCGGAGATATGGCAGCAATCATTGGTAACGTTAAGCTCCACTGCATAAACTTGGCTTTTACCTGTTGCAGACCTTATATTATCTCGTTTACATGCTGTACCTAATTCAGAGAAAAAAATATATTCATAAAGATTTTGTTTTTTTTTTTTATTCTGACAGTGAATTTGACGGCTTTTCCGTTTCCTGAGGTGAGATAGCAAGAGTTAAAATATTCGACACTGATTCTGACACTTTCTTCTATATGCCTCTAATTATTCTATTCATGCTGGGTCTTACACAGAGTCCTATCAAGCCTTGTGGTCTGCAAGTAGTGCTGGAGTACTTCAAGCAAGTTTATGGCAATCCTCCTATTTACATTCATGAAAACGGTCTCTCTCTCTCTCTCTCTCTCTCTCTCTACTTCTCTCCCCTTGCTATTTCTCTTTGAAACACCCATCCGAATAGATTAATGTTCCTTACCTAATACAATATATATGGTCTTGCTTCAAGTCATAGGGTAATAGCCTGAACATGGACTGTTTGCCTCGTTCCTGCAAGCACCTATTTACCTATTTATGGTAAAAAAATTTCAAAATTTCTAATTTGTGTTACTTTTTAAATTTTTTTTTATTTTTATGGTATTTTTTTGCAAAATTTGCCTAATTTATAGTATTTTTGACTAAAATTGAGGGGAGATAGTGTAATTGTAGGCAAATCGCCAGTAGTACTGGTGAAATGCATATTTTGCCAGTGTTACTAGAGTAATGAATGTAAATTTTTTTTTTAAAAAATTCGTGATGCATTTACCAGTAGCACTGACAAAATGCATCAAGTTAAAAAGTATGACCCGATTTGACATTTTGAATATAATTATGATATAACGATTATGATATAATGGTATAATGATTATGTTAACTTTTATAATATTATAATTAGTATATAATTATTTGGTTATGATTATGTTTTTTAATAGTTAGTCACTAATAATAATAATAATAATAATAATAATAATAATAATGAAATAATAATAATAATATTCTATTATTTTTTATCTTTCCATATTATTGATTTGTAGACATAGTTATTAAAGGCGCAAGGCGCATCAAGGCGCAAAGAGGTCCTGGAGCCTAGGCATAAGGCGCGCGCCTTTTCGAAGTGAGGCGCAAAAAAAAAAAT
>CATIWM010114793.1:0-27247 GCA_949671775.1 Mallotus repandus | reverse complement strand
AATCTTATTACTTCTCAGAGATGTGATGAATTGTGCATGATGAATTTTGATATGCTAGTCCTATCATCGGGTTATTTGCCTAAAGTATCCAATTTTTTTTTTTTCATAATGTAAAATCTTCCAATATTTGATTTAATCCCGCAATAGTTACCAAAACTATTTTCCTACTGGTGATGATAATGTGTTGTAGATATGTCATCTCCAACTTGTTATCAAATAAAGCCACATAGGTTTAGTGGAACATATGTGGTATATTTCTCTTTTGTTTTACTCTTACCATTTAGTTAATTAATATACATAATTTTTTAATTAAGTTTTCTTCTTTTCTCCATAAATTTGTTTCTTCCCTTTTCTACGCAACAAATTCAAAATTAAATTAAATTTTTATTTTCCCATAAACCAAACTTATTTTTGGAAAAAAAATCTAAATTTGTCAAGTGTCCATCACCACCACCACTATCATAACCTATCATACTCATCTTTTTCATTACTGACATATTGGATACATATAGAAAAAAATGATAGATTTGTGAGAGTAACAAAAGAGATAAAACAATTTTTATTTATGAAAAATTAATCAAGTAAGAATCATTATAACATAAGCAAATTGAAAAAAATTACATATCCCTTTAATTCATAATAATTCAAAAAAATATTCATAATTACTGCTCAAGAAACCCATTGAAACCACCCAAAAGAAAATAAAAAAATTCAAACTTTTTTCTTGATATAAATCAATAATACAATAATGCCTACAATTTTTTTTTAGTTTCACATCACCACATCCATCACCCCACCACTACCACTTTCTATATATACTACCATCACAACCACCATAATTGCCACTATCACTATCCACACAATACTATTGTCACCATTATCCACACAAAAACAAAATGTCCATCAAAATTTAAAAGAAACTTATCATTTAAATTTAGCAAAAAAAATTCAGTTAACTAAATTGACAATTTTTTTTAAAATCATGCTTCTTCTAAGTATAAAGCCGAATTCCTTTATTACATATATTATTTTCTTTTAATGTCGTCGCCATCGCTATCACTGCCACCTCTCGCACAACACCATTGGCACCACTATGACCTCATAATACTAAAGTCTACGGTTATGGGTCTTCGTCATCTTACTATGGCAGTCATAGGTTTTCATATTCACACCACAACCATAGATCTTCATCTTCACACCATAAAATCTTGATTTTTATACTATAGATCTTGTTCTTCAACCCATGAATTTGCTCATCACTTTAATTTGTATTTTTTAATTTAAAAAATTTTTAATTTTATTTTTATATTTTGCTAGATTTTTTAGGGTTTTAATTTTGTTGCATAGAGAGTGGTTCAAAAAAAAAATTGTGTTGCATAGAGAAGAGGGAAGAAGAAATTTTTTTGATGGAGAAAAGAAGAAAAGTTAATTAAAAAATTAAATATATTAATTAAGTGAATAGTAGGAGGAGAAGTAGATTGAAAAATGCTATATGTGGTCTATTAAGCCTAAGTGGCATTATTTTTTTAATAAGTTAGATTTTTTCCACGTAAGATGACATGTTTACAACACATCATCATCGTTGGCAAAAAAATAGCTTCAGGTACTATTGTGGGATTAAAATTAAATGTTAAAAGGTTTTGCATTATGAAAAAAAGGTTGAATACTTTAGTGGTATTTGGTTAAAAATTTAGGTACTTTGAGTGTAAATAGCACTCTTATTGTAGCTAGATACTTGAGTTTAAGTTTTCATAGGATAGAACTTATGTCATTTGAATATGAGAATAAAGAGATATTGATGACATATCAAAGCATGTAAAAATGGAGGTATAGACAAAAGAATTAGAAAAAGTGGTAAACTACAAAATTAAAGAGGACATCTTCAAGTTTCTAATGCTAAAAAGAAAGTTAGTTGGAGTTTTCCAGCTTAAGTTATCAACATTATAAGTTGTTGATTTTGTAGAGGCCAAGTTCTATGAGTGGCAAAAGAAGAAGAATTCAAGCACTTGGTGGAAAGGAGGGCATTACAACCTTATGTTTATTTTATTTTATTTTATAAAAGCTACTTAGTAATGGCATCAGAGATGCACCAAGACATCCCAGCTAGGCTGGTACCTCTCTAGCACCCGCATCACATACCAAAACTAAGCAAAATATTGTTAAAAATAATAAACCAAAGAGTTGATACAACCATAAAGGCAATGAAAAAATAGAATAGTAAAATAATAGATTAAAATCTATAGCTAATACAACCCATAGCATCATGAAACACAAAATCATTGCACTGAGGAGGATATGAAGGCCACCAGTTCTCGCTCAGGAGTGGGACTACCATGATAGAAAGATGAGTAGCAACAAAATTTCCCTCATGAAAGACATCATTGATGTGGAGCCAAACATACTGGAGAGAAGCTAAGAATTGATGCCATTCTTTTCTCAACGCCCAAGGAACTGAAGAGCAACGATTCTGAACCATTTGAACAATGTAAGATGAGTCACTTTTGATCCAAAGGGGAAAAAATTATATTGAATAGCCAGCCAAACTACATCCATAACAACGCACATTTCTACTTTAAAAGCATAGCGAATACCAAATGAAATCGTAAATAATCCAATAGTCGAGCCATTATGCAATCTGAAGATGCCACCTGCTCCAGACGGACCTGGACAACCCTTTACTACACCATCAACATTCACCTTGATCCAACCATGCAGGGGAGGAATCCAAGAAATAACATGAGGAGGAGCGACAGACTTTGCGATGCTCGAAATGCGAAGCCGATGAAGAATAAGAAAGTTTGATTACATGTTGTGCATAATACCGACCTTAAAACACTCTATTTCCTTAATGCACTTACATAAGTTATGAATAGCAACATTTAACAGAGCAAAAAAATTTATTAAAGGTAGCTTGATTATGCAAACCCTACAAAAGCCAAAAAACAAAAATCATACAAATTTTCCAAATAGCAAAAATTTGACTAAAGAAAGAGATTGAAGCTGCTGTTGTGTACAAATTCAGTGGAGTACCCGAAATAGAAAAATGCACCTGAAAGAGGTCTTGAAGAGCAGTCCACAAAGCTAAGGCATAAGGAAAATTAATAAAGACATGATCCATGGTTTCACTAGCATTGTAACAAAGACAATATTGAGAAACAAAAGGAAGACCTTTTCGTTAAAGAGCATCATCAGTAGGAAGACAGTTTAGCAAAGCTCTCTAATATAAAAAAGAATAGCTTGGGGGGAGATAATGTCACCACAGGTCCCGACCCTAAGGCACCTTAGGAAAAGGTGACCTATAAAAATCATAAGCCCATTTACAAGCAAAAATACCATTGGGAGAGAAACACCAAACAAAAGTGTCATAATCAGAAGCCAAAAAAATAACATTGTCCAAATCTGAAGCAACCTCAGGGAAAGTCGAAGAAAAACCTTCTGAAACATGCCATGAACCATCCCAAAAATAATCACCAATACAAGCTTAAAGCCTTTTAAAAAGGGAAGAGGGATGCCAATTCTATTAGCAATGACATATCCCGAGAAATTAGATGTCCAGAAATTAAGCTTGGAATTAATAGTTGGGAGCCATTAAGAATTAGCTTGAAAATCTTGATAGACTCCTCGAATAGAAGGCTAAATAGAGGACGAGAGAAAGATAGTTCAAGGAGAGTCAGTTTGAAGAAAATGTAAAGAAAAGAATAAATAAAGTTAGGACAACAACAAATTTTCCAAGCTACTCGGCTAAGCAAAGCATTATTAAGGCAAGAAAGCCACTTAAGACCTATGTCATCTTCATCCATAGGGGAACAACACTTATCCTAACCAACTGAAACCAATTTCCTGGAAGAAATGGAACTCGTTCGTAAGAAATTACGAATTGCCCTCTCCATATATTTCAATAGAGCACAAGGCCATTTATAAATCATGAAGCTATGGTAAAGAGAACCATAAATGGTGAATTTTATTAAAGCTAGATGGCCAGACATTAAAAGAGAATAACCTTTCCAAGCCTCCATTTTAGCAATAACCTTATTAGCAATAGGCTTAAGCTATGAAGTCTTAGGCACTCCTAGGAACATAGGGGCACCTAAATAAGTAAAAGGGAAGGAACCGACTCACATACTAGAAGTGGAGCACAGGGAGAGAGCACGAGAAGAGGAAATATTAGCAGTCAAGAATAATTCAGACTTCTCCCAATTAACTCTCTGGCCAGAAATAAAACCATATTTCTAAAAAATAGCAGTCATAAGAGCCATGTTAGACTTAGAAGCCTTATAAAAAATGAGAATATCATTAGTGTATAATAAATGGGAAGGGCAAACCACATTTCAGCCTTAAATCATAGAAGATAACACACTCGAATGAACTAGACAAGATACTTTGAGACTCAAATATTCCTCCACCATAAAAAAAAAAAGCAAATAGGACAGAGGATCACCTTGTTGAAGCCCATCAGACACAACAAAGCTCCCATGTTGACTTCCATTCATAAGAATAAAAAGCCTAGCTAATTAGAAAATTGCCCAAATCCAATCATAAAACTTATCACAAAAACCAAAATAACTAAGAAATGCAGTAATAAAATCCCATTCCATGGAGTGAAATACTTTTTTTAATATCTATCTTCATTGCCATGTTACCACCCTACAAGAATGGTTCATCAAATTATAGCATTCAGAAGCAACAACTATAAAATCTTTAACGTGCCTTCCTTTAAGGAAGCAAAACTGTTTAGCAGAGATAATCTAGGAAGCAAGAGAGCCCAATTTATAAGTACGAATTTTAGTAATAATCTTAAAAGGAAAATTACTCAAAATAATAGGACAAAATTTGTTAATAGTGTCTGCACCAATCATCTTCGAAATGAGGACCATTAAATTAGAATTAAGACTAGACAATAAAAATTCTATATTAAAGAAACTATGAACTGCATTACACAACCCAGAGCCCACAGTATTCCAAGCAGTATAAAAAAAGTGACCAGTAAAGCCATTAGGGGCCAAGAGCACTATTAGGATCCATATCAAAAACCATCATTCGAATCGTTTCATTAGAAGGCACCAAAGTCAAAATAAGGTTGTCATGCTCAGAAACTAAATGCGAAATCACTTGCTTAATACCTGAAAGATCATAAGGGCTACGCGCAGAGGCTGAAAGAGAAGAATAAAACTGAGTGACATAAGCTGAAATAATGGATGAATCCATTTTCAAAACACCTTCAATCATCAGAGATGAACTAAAAGAATGAGCACGACGTCAAACTAGGAGACTATGATAGAATTTAAAGTTATGGTTCCAATCTCGTAACCAATGAATTCAACTTTTATCTTTAAGCAAAGATTCTTGCTTGGACAACTGCAAATTAAGATTATTGTTAGCCTCTAGCCCACGACTATGAAAAGTCTTAGAAAATTTGTTTACTTTGACTTCCATCTGAACATTAAAAAGCTATTGCTTAGCATAAGAAATCAACTCATCAATATAACCGAAAATATATTTATTCCAATGATGCAAGAAAGTACGAAGAAGCTTAAGCTTATGCATTATAATAAACATAGGATGTCTTAAAATTGAAACAGAATTCCAGAAAGTACCAACTACACTAATAAAATCCATATGAGAAGTCCATATTGACAAAAAGTGAAAAGGCCTTGGAATTTAATAACCCTGAGAACATTAAAGCAAAATAGGGTTATGATCAGAGTGAAGGTGCGCAAGAGCATGACACTCAATAAAAGTCCAGTTTTGAAAAGCACCTTTTAAGTAAAAAGCTCGATCCAAATGAATATCAACCTTATAAACACATCACCTTTTATTTGTCCAAGTGAATAAAGGGCCTTTAGTGTCCAAACAAGTCAACAGACAATTAGCCATAGCTGAAGAAAGCTCCTAACACGAATGAACATTAGGAGCACAACCCAATTTTTCGTGGGCACCAAAACATGCATTAAAAGCGCCAAGCACAAATCAATTAACTAAGATTAAAGAAGCAAGATATTCAAGTTCACTCCATAACCATCTATTAATAGAAGAAGAAACATTAGCATAAACACAAGTTATATACTGTAAATGATTATGAAGTGACATTCCACCATAATGTGTTGGTTAGAACTAGAGAAGACCAAAACATTACCTGCCCTAATGGCATTAGAAACCAATAACCAAACCTTAGAAGGATCAGACATAGAAGAAGCAATAAAAGATAAATTTAAAGATCTCCAAAATTTGCTATTAATAGACTCAAAATGAACCCTCGGTTTCGCAATACAAACAAAAAAAGGTCAAAGACTACGAATAAAATTATAAAGAATACGTTGAGTTTTAGGGTTGCCTAACCCTCTGCAATTCCAGTAGAAGACATTCATTGAGAGATATGCAAAACATAATGCATTTGGGGCCTATTACCTGTAAGCACCGGTGCAGTCACCAATTTCCTTTTTTTTCTTCTATCTTTCTTAACCGAGACTACTTGCCAGTTTTTAGACTCCGCCATATCTGCCCATGATTGTTTAGTAACATTGTCCATCTCGGCTTAGGCTAGCAATTGACCATCTAGAGGTCAAATAAATGAATTGGACAACTGATCATTTTCTATATGGAGATTAGGTTCATGTCTGCTGGTGTCCTGAGCAATCTGGTCCGATTCAGGAACTAAAGGAGCTGTAATAATACCATGTTGATCACCGCTATTATTAATAACAGGTTCTAGATGATTCTATGCCATAACAACTAGATAAACAAGAGGACTTTGACATTTTGGATGCCATTCCTTTCGAGTTAAGGATCAACCTTGAGAAGGATGACGAGCAGCATCGTGCTTATGAACTACATCAGTGGAGTCACGAACGACCTCATATTTTTCTGTTGGTGATTTAACCAAATGGTAGGTTGCATCTCCATGATGCAAGAATGATAGAAAAGAGGTAAATTTTCATAAATCACATCGATATCAAATAAAGTGCCATTACAGTCTATCATGAGAAGATATTATAAAGTATTCACCAAGTCGACATCCACAAGGACACGAGCAAAGTGCCTGAAATCGCCATTAATTATTGTGTGGTTTATTTTATCAGTGAACCAATATTTTAAGAATGATTGACCAAGATTTGAGGGTCCAAAAATTCCCAAGGCAAGAGATAAAACCTGACCCACAACTTAGTTGAGGTAGTTTTCACTTTATAAGGATCGAAACCTGGGGACCACTATTGTATACGAAGGATTCCAAGTTTAAGAGAGATTGTTCCCTGATTCCAAACATGTTACTTAGCAGCTGCAGATTAAAGAAGGAATTGATAAAGTCCTCCACCAAAGGAAATTATAAGCCATCCTAAAGGAATGTTCTATAATGAGTTAAGTTTTTCTTTGAGCTTGGAAAATATCCAAGGTGAGTTGCCCTTATTGAAAATGATTCGGGCAATCAGAGAATGTTGGCATAATGCAATACGCCTCTAGTACACATCTTGATTGATTTTAATGGCCTGGTACGCTTCCTGTTTGGGAAGGGACGGTACTGAAATCAGTTCGGATGAGTTAGTAGCCACAATTGCTACAAAAGATTTATGTGGCAAGACGACATCATGGATTGAGTCCGAAACCTGTGCCTGAAGTCCTTTTCCAAGAAAACCATGGGATGAAAATAGTTCAACATGAGTGATATGGTTAGACCCAATCAGTTTAGGTGATCAAAAGGGAATAGGCGAGGGAAGAGCTTTCGACGGCTGCATGGTAGACGGAGAGCAAAACCCTAAATGAAAACCCTATAAATTACTTTAATTGCATTTGCAACCCTATGTCAAAATATAGCATATTGGATGTCTTCTAGTAATTTTATATTTTTCATATTTTATTTTTTATATATAGTTTCAGGTTTGATAGGTGGAATAATGTAATGTCTCTTCCTAAAATTCGCCATTATACTCTTTATGCTCTTTAGGAGGAAGAAACTTACAATCAATGATCTAATCAATAAAAAATACATGTATCATTCCTCTCCATCATAGATTTTCCAACTGCCTACACATTTAGATAATGAAATCTATTATGAATAATATAAGTAGTATGGGTTATCTGCAATCTCTATATCTTTGTTTATTCTACTTATGCTATATTTATGTCCTATAGACAAATGCTTTATGTTGAATATTTATACCTTTTTCCTAACTTATTCTGTATGGTTGAAAATTTTACTTTATGTACTTTTAGCTAGCTTGTTAAGCATTCTAAGCAAGCACTCCACAATCCCATTTGTAAAGCTTTGTGCGCGTTTGAAACATTTGTTATCAAAACACTAATTGATTCTTTCTTGGTTTAGTAAAATCGCTAAGGTTAATAATTCTAAAATAGAGTGCACTGAGGCACTTAAAAAGCCAATAAAGTCTCTTGAGGTTATGGTAACCAAATGAGCCCTCTTGAGAATGTCATGAATTAGATTAATTTACTTAACTATGTAGTAGTGAAAGTTGAATTACTTGAGATAATGGTGAAACGAGTAGATGTACTCAAGTTAAATTTGGCTAAATTATTTTCCATTAAGGGTAGGCCAAAAGCTTGAGACCTTTCAACTTAGGGGTCATTTGGAGAGTGGTGATCTTAAGCTTATGTAACAATTGAAAGGTCATATTTATTGTGTTAAGACTCATGAGAAATTGTTTGATGGCATTATCAAAAGGAGTAGATCTTGCCACAAATTAAGGAAGAAAATGTCACCTAATATTTTAGAATTCTAATTGTATATATTTCATGTTTTATTTTTCCTTAATTAGGTAGGTCTATTTTATTATTCCCTAATTAACTAGGTTTACCAAGTATAGATACAAGCTTTGTATTTAAATAGGTTTGTAATGTTTGTAAAAAGATATATAAAAATGTTACTTTTTCATTCTTTCTCTTCTTTAATATTATCATGGTATCAAAGCACTGAGCAATTCTTTTATGCTTTGGCCTATTTTCTTTTGAGAATTTATTTCTTTGTTTCTGTGCTTATCTTTTAGAGGATTTGTTATAACTTGAAATTTATTTATTTTTTCAATTATCATAGATTCAAACAAATTTAAAACCATATATGTCAAATTCAATGGTAGAAACTTTATGATTTGAGAATTTTAATTTCAATTCTTTGTTTAAAGAAAAGCATTACTTGTCATTCTTGATGGGTTTGAAAAAGACGAAGGCGATGAGAAGGCAAAAAGTAGTTGGAAAATAAAGAATGTGGAGGTTATTACTTAGATACTTAACTCAGTTGCCCCTAATATTGCACTGAGTCTTTGATCTTTTAAGACTGTTACTGATATATATAAGCATCTTCAAGGAATTTCTTCTTAGGTAAATAACTAACATTACCTGGGGGGATATAGATATTCATAGCTTTTATGTTGAGTATAATCTCTTCTACCATATATACTGAAGTTAAAAAAAAAAGACCGTGGTAGAGTGATATAATTTCTAATGAAGTTTTCTTGAGACAATAAGGGGTACATTAATCAATCGTGGTGATTTGAATATGGAATCTATATTGGTCGACCTTATTTGTGATGAAACACACTTAAAAACACAAGCTCAACTAGACGCAAAAACTAATTATATCAATTCGATCCTCCTTATTTCACATGGAAAATCTTAGTCTAAATAAAGACATGGATACATAGAAGATATTCTATGCAAGTATTGTAATGAACTTGGGCATGTCCAATCTCATTGTCGAAAGTAAAATATATGTAACTACTATAAGAAATTAAGTCAAATCATTTTAGATTGCAAACTTTTAAAGAATAAACAAAATCTACCAGCTTTTATTACTTTGAGTTGTGACCAAGAGACAAAAAAACACAAATGCAACATCACTCACACCATAGGCCATTCAAAAGTCAATGCACTCAACTCTTCCTGGTGCTATTTCCTCTGCTTTTTCTACTACCAGGTTATTAGGTAAAGGAATTAAATATACTCCTTGGTTCAGTCACCTTTAACCATATGACTATTTAAAAACATGCTTTTGTTAATTTAAAACCTTATTCCTTAAATACATCAGTCACTACTACCAATGGAATATAATTATCAATTCGAGGAGTTGGTACTGTATGTTTGCCCAAAAATTCTATAAAATATATTTGCCTTCCTAATAACTTTTATGTTCCTCGATTAATAGTAAATTTGATTTCTGTTAGGCAACTCATTGATCACAATTGTTTGGTTAAATTTTCATCTCATGGTTGTGATGGGCATGAACTTTGAACAGGGCAAGTGATTATAAAGGGGCATAAACATGGGCATTTATTCAATCTTGATTTTAATCAGAAAAAGAGTCCTCCATTTTGTTTCACTATTAAGTCATTAACATCTACTTCACAAGAGAAAAATACATGGGATCTTTGGCATCACCATTTAGGTCACCCATAAGCCAGTAAGTTAGAGTATATGTGTTGGCTATTTTTTGTTTTCAGATAGATTTGAGCATGCTAGAGGAGCTAAATTCCTCAAAATATGCTGACTTCTTACATGTGGATTACAAATCCCCAAATGCCTTTATCACAATTTATTTAGATTTCTTAATAGATGAAATAAAAATTCGATGATGATTTGAGTTCTTGAACGATGTAAAAAAATTATATTAATTGAAAATTAGAACAAGCTTGAAAGAGAATTTTGTTATAGAATTAATAGGAAATTATTGCTATAAACAAAATTCTATGCTAAAATTTTTTTTTTGATGACTGATAATGATTGATGTCTGATGATGATTGTAGATTTCCCTTCCCTAATCATTATGTGTCCTTTTATACATGTAGAGCCCATATTTAACTTGGGCCTTTGAAATTAGTTAGATTTAATGGGCTTAATATGCTTTTAGCCCAAAATAACTATGGGCTTAAATAATGGCCCCCACATGTGGTTAGTTTGGGCTAAGCCCAATGCTAATTCACATGTAAATAAAATCCATAAGAAAAAGGCCCATTTGTACACACACATATATGTGTATGTATGTATGTGTGTGTATATATATATATGAATTTTGCAACCAAGATCTTCTCCTTCTAACTTCAACTTCCATGTCTTTCATTTTTATGCTCAGACTAAAGGTAAAGTTCACTAAGCTTGATGAATTTTATTAGAGGGTAATTACTCCAACTAATGATAAACGAAACCAAGAGAAAGAGAATCAATGATTAGCCCATTTAGATAGACTAAGAGATAGGCGGAAGTAAGCTAAAAAATATTATTGCTGTGAAACTCCTGCTTTCACCATTTGTTGGGTTTTGTGATGTAAAATGCAGCGAAAAAAAAATTTTAATAATGAAAACCTGGATCCATTTAATTCGAATTAGATTGATTGAGAGGGTTTCCAAACACTCACCAAAATGAATTTATGGCGAGATAGTTGGGAGGAAGAGAGGGGGTTCACTCCGGTGATCCCCTACCTTGAGCTTTTCGTGTCTTCTTGGCAGATTAAGATGTCGCGAATAAGACCATGTCATCTACCGGTATCCACACGAACAAAGTAACCAAAGCAGAGTAAGTGTACTAGCACCTTTTAGTCTCACAAGACAATTTCTCTCTATGTGTTTTCGTTTCACAAAAGAGGTAGTAGAAGAATAAGGAGAAAGGTGGCTTAACCTAAACCCTAGAGAATGAGATGTATTTATAGCCATCCTTTTTAGGGTTTCATATACCTCCACTTACCAAAACATTTTTGGTAAGTTTAAACTTCCTTTTCTATTTTGATTTTAATTCCCAAAATTAGAATAATTTTCTATTTATTTAGATAACTCTTACCTTAAATAAATTAGAAAATAAATAAATAAATATATATTTATTTATTCACTTATTTAATAAATCTTACATATAGATAATTATTGGGCTAATTAACCCAAGTCTGCTTTGAGCTTGTTCTTAGTGTGCGACCCTGTAGGTTCACACAACGTTGGCAGTCGGCCTAAAATTCCCATTTTAGCCCATAATTCATAATTGGTCTCTAGTAAGACATTATGACTACCCAAGTTGTATGAAGGCCAATAATTTGACATAACCTAATACATATTGTGTACTATAGTCCTTTTGTCACATGATATCCTGATTGAACACAAGGCATTGATTATGTCATCCTTATATTATTCAATCATATTATTTCTTAATCCCAAGTAGGCTGATACTGATAACTCTTTATATGATATTGATAATTGTTTATCAACTCATTCTAGCATTGCCATGCATTTCCTTTCAGTCTAACTTATCGAGGGGCCTATAGATATCTTCTCAAAATAACTGAGGGACAAATTCCATCTCAATCACTCACATTCCTCACATAACTCATTCCATATCCAATCACAACCTGTTTTACCATCCAGTTAAAGATGATGTAGGGATGTATCAAAATACAGAACTCATCATGTAGGAAACCATGGTGATTTCAGGTCAGAGGACTCAAATAATACAACTATGATGAGAATTACCTATGACAATAATCCATGTGGTATTCTCATAGTGGGTCGATCCAGTACATTATTTCTCTAAATATGTACCTATGAGTTTGACTTAATATCTCATATACATGATCAGTAACGCATAATCATCAATCAACCTCATATTAGTCTTTATTCATTATTGTTCCCACAACAATAATCGACTAGGGATATTTAGATTAGAATCTAAGTATCACCTACGAGTTTTACTATCAAGTCATATAATTAATGACCTTAGATAGAATTAACTAATAAAGGATAATATTAGAATTAGCCAATAATAATAAAATGCCTCTTTATTAATAAAATGGAAATATGACAAAGTTAAAATATGGCCATTACACAATTGGCCCGGGGCATATCACTAACACCATTTTACCAAAATTTTCTCGTTCATCATTAAATAAAAATTCAAATACTCCAAATCAAAATTCAAACCCCTCAATTAATGAGCATTTGTCTTTTATCTAACTACAGTCACCAAGCAGTGACCCAGTGCTGCTGCCTTCCCCAGTCATGATCCAAAATAGCAGCAAGTGCTATTGTCCTGTTTTCTATCGACAACAAACAGCAATGCAAGGCTACTTGTCTTGCAAAAAGAGCCGAAGCAATTCCTTCGACCACCACCAACCACCAAGCTACTCTCATCAGATTTGGGGCTTTTGCAAATTTTACCCAAGCCAAGTTATAACATTATTCACTAAAAGTTTATTTAAGAAGAAAATTGAAGAAAATTTAATTAAGGTAACTTTAGTTTTCTCAAGCTAATTTTTTATTAAATTTGAGACGTTACTCTTGCTTATGCTTTGTGGATTTGGATTTGTTGTGCTTTGTTAGTGGTGTTTGTGCCCTTACTTTTTTGGGGAATAAATTTGCTTAAAGCTATTTACCAATTTTGATAAACATTTATTTAGCCAAATTCTATTAATTTAATGACTTTATTTGGCTATTCCCCATGTTTTATTCATTGTTGTTTGCTTGAGATTTGTGAATTTTTATTGATGCAATTATTGTGCAAATGCATTTTAATGGAAGGAATTAATTTATTTTGGCTTTTAATTTTATTGCATTTTGGCAATTTTTATGCCAAAATAACCTTGGCATCTTTTACTTGAATAAAATCACAAGTTTAGGCATTCAATGCACTTGCTTTAGCCAAAAAACTCATGCATATCTTGGCTACTTCATGATTTGCTTACACATAGCATAATTTAGCTTTACTTTAAGAAAATGCTAGCTTTGCTTGAGCACTTAATTCAGCCGAATTTGTTTAACCAAAAATAAAATTTTGGCTTATCATTAGCCATCTTTAAGAAAATTTAAACTTTGGCCTTTAAATATTCCACTCTTTTAACCAAAATTTATGTATTAAATTTCAGCTTTCAAGAACTTTGCCAAATTTTTGTTAGAGCTTTGTGCCTTAATCATGACTAAATGTAATTTTGGCTTTGGAATACATGTTTAATGCCAATTATTTAAACTAAAAGATTAAATAAACAAATTTTAATTAGCTTTTAACTTCAAACTACCTTGGCACTTGGGTTAATGATTTTGGCATTTACATACTTATTCTTTCTTTAGCCAAAATTTTATTTTATTTAACTCACTTGGCTTTGAAAGTTATAAATTTTGGCACTGCATAATTTTGAACACGGGGCATATCTTTGCTTTGCTAAAAATTATTTATGACTAATTTGATACTTTTTTTTTATCACCTATGGGTGTACTTGGAACAAATGACCATGTTTTGCCTTTTTAGCCAAAAGTTTTTATTAGTCTGACTTGGCCAATTGTCATACTAAAAATCTTAATCTAATGGGCTTAAAAACAAAAAATGCATTCTTTTCATAAAATTCATAACACATAACAAGGCCTTTGATATGCTTTTCAATAATGGCCACCATTTGTTCAATGCTTCTATATCTTAACCAAGCTACATAACGCTAATTAAACTTAGTCCTTTAAAAGCCATTTCAATTTTTAGCCGAAATACAAAAGAATTTTTCGGCTTCAACTAAGCTTGCTTGCAACGTTCTTTGTGCATAGGCTAAATTGAATGAACTTTTATTTTGGCAAGAAACGACAAAATAAAGGCATAGGAAACAAATATCATTTTTGACTTCACAAACCAAGAATTTTTTAATCTAAGAATAATTTTTGCTTCTAATAGCCAAAATAAAAATGCAAATTTTTGCTTTAATTAATTCTTGCCTTTATTTTGACAGTTTTAGCCCAAAATTTATTTCCCTTTGATCTTTGGTGAATTTCTATAGTTTCACATTTCTTTATGCCATGCTTAGCCATTTTAAGCATTATTTCTATGGCTCATCACGTTGCTTTGTTGCCAAACTATTTTAGCAAAACATTATTTCCCCAAGCTAATTTGTGAAATATACCAAATTGTTGCAACTTCTTAGCATGACTTTATATTTTTAACTCAAAGCTTGTCATTAATATTTAATTTCAATTTTAGCTCTCATTTTTTTTTTGTTATGGTGGTAATGATGGATTGCCTCTTACTCTTTCACCCAAATCATCTCTTATAACACCAAAGCAAGGTCTCTCTTTACCTTACCTTAGTTCCCCCCTCTCAGGATATCATTTATAAGAGAGAATGTTAACACCATCCTTCCTTTCTCAAATCTTGGGTTAAGCATTCTGACTTAGGGGATGCATGGTTGAAAAGATTGACTCCTTACTTCTAATTTTCATGGGAAAAGTTGGGTATTTATTAGTTGATTTAAATGACTATACAACCCATCTCTTACCAGCCTACTTTGGTTATAGCCGCTCTTAGGTTCTAATCCCCTTATTGTAATTGCTTTCTTTTCCCTTTTGGTTCTATGTCAGTCACATTGTTTGATGTGTTTATTCAACTGGTCTCCCTATGCTTGGAGATGATTTTATCTACTTAATTGATGAATCCAATTATGTACAAACATATATATATTCTAAGGCCTTTGAGAGTTACCCCAAAGTCATTAACCACTACTCTTCTTTCTTTAAGGTTCCCACCTACGAAGATTAAATTGATTTTTTATGGTCATTCTTTCTAAATATTTCTTCCATCCTGCATCTGGGAGACACAATGTTGAATACCTCCCCCTGGCTAAAGCTTTAGCTAATGGTGATTATGTAGCTTTGGGATGTGTATTTTTGGGGGCTTTGTAGTCCAATCTCAGGAAATGTGTGTCCAAATAGCCATTTTATTATTTAAATGGAGGGATATGGTTTCTTCAGGTCTGACTCTTAACTTACATTCCTGAACTAAATAATAAAGCTTGTCCTCCTTTGTTGACTTCTCTTCCTAGCATTAGAGACACTCTTATTTCTTACGAATGTTCATGGACACATGTTGAGATTTTTTCCTTCTTCTTTTTATTGAAAAAGAGAGACAAATTAAAGTTATTTTTTATATCATATCTTTCTTGACCACTTTAGATGGCTTTACCATTTCATCCAGTTCCATGATCTTATCAGTAAACAGATCTTTTGTAGAGCTACCACCTCTAGGCCCTTTGTGTTGGGAGGTAGATATGCCTTTAGGAGGGATTTAGGCTTGACTAGTACTCCACTCTCTTTTGAGATGTATTTTCCTTTCCTTTTTCGTCCATAGTTTAGACTTGAGCCTTCGATTCCTTTACTTTCTTTGGATTTTGCATCTATTCCTCTACATGGTATGGATCATGCATCATGTTCTAGAGAGGTTATTGAGGCGATACTGAAGGATTTGCAATCAATACATTTTCATACTACTCCCACTAAGCTTGACAATATCAATGCCTTTCATAAATGGTGGCAACTAAAGTACAAATATTTGACTACATATTCTCCCGAAGCAAGCCGTGGTAAGGTTTTTTGCTCTTCTTTTTTTATTATTTTACACACTAAATGTTATACTAATTTTACTTCTTTGCAGATATGACTACTTCAAAGAAGAAAGATTCTAGTGCTACATCTAAGAGCAAAGGTTAACAAGTAGCAATTGAATCAAAGAAGAGAAAAATAGTTGTTCCCCCTCCTCCTCCAAGTCGCAAGTCTCTTTGACTTGGTTCTTTATAAGGATTTTCCAAGAAAGGACCTAAAGAAACTATTGAAATTAAGGAAATAATGAATGATGAAGAAGAACTACATCTTGGCTCAGGTAACTTCTTCTCTTTTATTTTTTACTTTACTTACCTTACTGCAACTATAATTTTATAACTTTATTTGCCTTGGGGAAACAATTGACACATGTGAGAACGAGGCTCATACCATGCCTCAGGATACTCCTTCACCCACTAGTTCTACATTAACTTAGGTGGACACATCTTTTCGCTTGCACAAGATTGTCTCAAGTAGGAAGGGTAGAGCTCTTCCCTCTGCTTCAGCCTCTGACATAGCCCTTTCTCTAGTTGCTTAGGTTTACTCTCTACTTGCACTTCTTTAATACTTTAAATTGTCTTTAGCTAGATTTCTGCTAACCACCTAATTAATTCATGCAGGATCCTAAGACTTGGTGCTCTATTAATGATGAGGATTTGTCTCTTAATATGAATTTTTGTAACACCTTTTACTGACTGAGACTAGTTTACCACTTGATTAAGAACAAATCTATAAGGCCAAGGAATCGCTAAAATCAATCCTTAGCCAAGAGATTAGCGGATCACGGGAGACTTAGAGATCCACTTTGCTTGGTGATTTTAGCATTTTAGAGCAGAGTTTCAAGTCAACAACTATTTCTGCTTTAAGCGACTAGGCTATATGGAGCTTTTCTCATCTTGATGATTCCAGTGCTACTCAACTAGATGCCTCTAAACAATTGAGCCTTTTCCATCAATATAAAAAAGATTTCTTAGCTGAACAAGCCAAGGTGAAGTAAATGAAGACAACAAAAGCTGAGGCCAAGGCATCTTTCGATTAGAAGGACAAAGAAATTGCATAATTAGAGTCCAAGCTCCAAATATTAAAGGTTGAGAGAGAAGAGCTACTATAGTAGTTTAAGATTATGGCTTCTGAGTATTGAGTTACTACTTCCAAAGTTAAGAGCATAGGGCAAGCCTTAGCTAGTCAAAAAGATGTTGTGATAGAATGGAGAAATCAAGAACAAGAAAACATGATTACTGGGAGGAAGTGCCTAGAGATTTAGGACACCCTCAAGGGTTTTGATTTTGATTCCCGTTGACTTTCTTCATAATGTTGATGACTTGGATTTCGTTATTTCTATGATATGGCTGTATTGATGATACCTTTAAGTTGTGCTATAGATGATTGTCATGTTTTTATGCATGTGATGGCTTTGATAGCTTTGTAGTTGGATGTTCTAAACTTAATAACTTTTCTATTAAGCTATCTTTATGACAGACTCACATGGATGATTTATTTTGGATATATTTCTTATTTTGTTAGTTGTAAATCATCACAAGGTGATTCACACACTTATGCACCACAACCATGCATAGAATACCAAAATGTTCAAATTTCAACAGAGATGCTACTGAAATTTTACAAATTCACTTTTATAGTACTGTTCAAAGCAAAATTTATTATTTAATGAAATTGAAAATAACTCAAAATAAATATTTTTTTGTTTTTATTTATTCAAAAAATGGCTTTTATGCCATCCTGAATTCAAAACAAGAATAAAACAAAATAAACCATCACCAATATAATCTACTGATAGTTTTCTGTCCAAAGGCCAGTTACATAACCTTAACCCTTTTCTCTCATTTCCTACATAGGAGGAAAATATTTTTTAAGATATTTGCCATTAATGAACCTCTTATGAGGGACCCATCTAAGCATTCTAGTTAATAGGCACTATCATCTAGCACTTGGTGGATTATGAACGAGCCTTCCCAATTCGGTGACCATTTCCCTAACTCCCTGTCCTTAGTTTTGGGTGGCAAAATGACTTTCTAGACAAAATCACAAGCTTTAAACTTTTTCTTTTTAATTTTCTTATTATAAAGCATAGAAACCTTCTTTTTTATGAGCTATCATACTAGTGAATGATCTAAGCCTCTCTTTGTACACATTTTCCAGTTCCATCAACATGTCTTCAGAAAACTCCTTAGGTCTTAGATTATTTTGCTTTGCCACTCTTAGAGAAGGGGCACACACTTTTAAAGGTAGGATAGCATCATGTTCAAAAGTAAGGGCGAATGGACTAGTGTTAGTTGCTTCCCTCTTAGAAGTCTTGTGTGCCCATAGAGTCTTAGATAATATTCTTAGCCAATCCCTAGGGTTATCTTCTAACATATTTTCTAGTATGCCAATTATGATTTTATTTGAAGCCTCTGCTTGACCATTTGCTTAAGCATAGTGAGGAGTTAAGTTTAAGAGCTTGATACCATAGTCTTCCATGAATTCATTCACTTCTTCACTAGAGAACATTGTCCCTTGATCTTTAGTGATGGTCTGGGGTATTCCAAACCTATGAATAATATACTCATTAATAAATGAAATGAAGTCCCTCTGCTCTACTTTTTTCATGGAATCACCTCCACCCACTTTATAAAATAGTTAGTGGCTATAATAATAAAATTGTGGCCCTTGGAAGAAGCCGGATAGATTTTTCGAATGAGGTCTATAGCCAAACCTTAGAATGGCCATGGTTTCACCACATAATATAAGTCATTCGTAGGCACTCTCTGTATGCTCCTATGCTTCTGGCATTATTGACACCCTTTGGCATATGTTATGCAGTTCTTCAAGATTGAAAGCCAAAAGTACCCATGTCTCCTGATCAACCATCTAATCTTTCTCCTAGTTTGGTGTGTACTACAAACACCTTCATGCACCTGTTTTAATATCTCAATGGTTTGGGGAAATGATAGACACCTTAGAAGTAGTCCATTAAGAGTCCTTCTAAATAACTCATTTTCAATCAAGACATAATTCAAGGCTTGAGCTCTCACTTTAAATGGAACTTTTTTAGTAAGATTTTTAAGAAAGCCTTTGATTTTAATACACTAATCTCCTATTATATTCAAGTTACTATTAAGTGACTCAATTTGTATTCCCCTTTCATGGATAGATGGATGAGCTTTCTTTTGCACAAAAATATACTTGTGAGTCAATTCTTTTGACATTCTCAATCTTGATGCAACTTGAGATTTTTTATCAGCTTCCCAATTAGATTAATCGTCTAGGCACATGCATATAAGACACATTTTCAAAGAAATTAACAAGTTGAATTACAACAGTGAAATAAGATGCTAATGAAATGCTAGTGCATCTATATTCTCCTGACAATTGCTTAAGTACATGATGAGAATCTTCTATGATTAATACCTTTTTGGCTCCAAAGTCTTGGAGAATCTTAAGGCCTATAATTAAAGCCTTGTATTCAGCTTGATTATTAGTGCATTCAAAATCCAAAGTAAAGCTAAGAGATGTTTTTGTTCCAGATGGTGATGTGATCATTACCTTGGCTCCAGTTGATTTGTCTGTGGAAGATCGATTAAACTTGAGCACCCAAGGCTGAACATTAACTCCACACACTTGGAGGTCTTCATCCTTAATAGTTCTTTAGGTAGGATGATGGGCTAAAAAGTTAGCCAATGCTTATCCTGTCATTGACTTCTAAGAATGATAAACCAATGAAAACTCAATCAAGCCCAGTAACCATTTCCTAAATTTGCCTAACAATGCTGGTCTGTTAAGCATATATTTCATCAAGTCAGCTTATGAAATCACGTATACTTTATGCTTGAACAAGTAATGTCTTAATTTAGTGCAAGTAAAGTATAATGCAAGACACACTTTTTTAATGAAAGAATACTTTTTTTTTTATAGGAGTCAGAATCCTACTTAGATAGTATATAGCCTACTCAAAACCCATTGTATTAGTTTAAGCTAATAGACATCAAATGGACTCATTTATGGTTAAGATGTATAATCTTAAATGTACTCTTTCTCTTGGGGGAACTAAAATAGGTGGTTTAGATAAATAATCTTTGATTTTATTAAAGGAATTTTGGTGCCTCTTTTCCCATTTAAATTTAGCTTCCTATTTTATTTTAATAAGTCATAAAATTCCTTACTTTTTCCTACAAGATTAGTATTAAACCTTCTTAAATAATTGAATTGCCCAAGGACCTTTGTAATTCTTTCTTAGTCTAAGGTGGCTTAGCTTCGAGCATTGCCTTTGCTTTGTTCTTACTAATCTTAACTCCTCTTTGATAGACTAAGAATCCTAAAAAATTTCAGCCTGTACACCAAAAGCATATTTAAGAGGATTAAGCTTTAAATGATAAATTCTCATCCTTTTAAAACTCTTTCTCAAATGAGAAACTTTATCAGAGGCTTTTTTGGACTTTCCCACAATATCATCAATGTTAATCTCCATATTGTGGCCAATCATGTTATGAAAAATGGCATCCATAGCCCTTTGGTGTGTAGCACTAACATTTTTTAAACAAAAGGGTATGACCAGGCATTCAAAGGTCCTTATTGCTCCTGGACATCTGAATACAGTCTTAAGTATATCCTCTTTTGCAATGAAAATTTTATTGTAACCTAAGAAGCCATCCTTGAATGATAAAAGTTCATTCTTGATAGCATCATCAATCAAGATGTCAGCCACAGACATTATATAAACATCTTTTAGAGTAGCTAAATTTAAGTCCCTAAAATCTATGCACGCTAGAAGCTTACCGTTCTTTTTCATTACATGGACTATATTAGAAAGCCACTTAGCATACCTGGCTGGCCTGATTAAACCAGCTTTGAGCAACTTCTCTATTTCATTTTTGACCTTCAGTTCTACCTCCTTTGACATTCTTTTGGGAGGTTATTAGAAAGGACAAAGTTCAGGCTTTATAGGAAGGTGGTGTTCAACTACCTCTCTATTTAGCCCTAGCATCTCTGTGTAATCCCATGCGAAATAATCTTTAAATTCTTTTAACAATGCAACTAACTTTTTTTTAACATCTTCCTTCAACAAAGAGTTGACATAAGTATCCTAAGCTTTTTAATTGTGCCAAGGTTAATTTCCTCCAAAGGGTCATGTACCTCATGTTGATAATCTTGAAGACAATGTGGCACCACTATAAATCTTTTATCTATAATTCATCAACATCATCTTCTTTAAACTGTTCTTCACCAATTATCTCTATTACATGTGTTTCTAGCTCTTCACTATTTATTTTATTTATGGTTTGTTGCATCACATATTTTAATATAGTAGTTGCAGCTACTGCCATCTCTCTCTGTGTGTTTAATCATATACTTCTTTAATGATCGGCTTTTTTATTGGCCAGTAGGTATAAGGCACGATGACTTTCTCCTTATAGATTAAATCTGATTGCTCCTAGACTTTCTCTTTCATTTCTTCCTTAGAGAGGTAAGTAGTCCTAGGATCACCATTAATTTTTCTCCTGGTAAATCTGAGGAGCCCAAGGTTCACATCATAGAATCTAGCCTCTAAATTGTTTGAGTATGTGCTGAATGGCCTATTGTTAGCCCAAACCACCTCCACTTCATTATCTTTCCAGAATAACAAGAATTGGTGTAGAGAAGATGGCACACACCAGTTAGCATGAATCCAATCCTTCTCAAGTAGTTCATTATAGCTAGCACTTGATTCCTTAACAAAAAACTCAATAAGTGAATGTTTGCTACTAATAGTGATCACAATTGACAAGACTTTTGCAACTCTAGTTACTTCTCCTATAAAAGCTGAGATAGTTATGTCAGTGGAGATTAAATCATCTTCACTTTTACCAAGAGAATTTAAAAGCTTGAGTGGTATCACGTTTATGGTTGAGCCATTATCCACAAGAATTCTATAGAAAGGCTTGTTATTCAAGTGAGCCTTAATGTACAAAGGCTTTATATGGTTCATCATTTCCACAAAGAGTTTTCAAGGATGACCTTTTTGGGCAAATCCAACTAGTGGCTTGGATCATAACTTTGCTCAGGGGCTCTTTAGGTTCTTTTGATGAGGTTGCCCCCCTTGTGTCATGGAGCTCAATCACGTCCTTCTTTGCTTCTTGCATCATAAACTCTTGGGGTAAAATGATTGAGGAAGCAACACATCCAAAGGGTAAAGGTTTACCATCTATCTTAAAAGTATCAATCTCCATGTCTTTATCAAGTTCCACACTTGTTTCAAAGTCTACTTCTTGAGAATTTAAGCTACCCACAGGCTCCTCTTTGCTAGAGTTAGGATCTTCTGTGGCTTTTCTCCTGAAATTGGACTTGTTTTCTAGCTCCACTTGTTACATCTATTGTTATTTCTCTTTTCTGTCAATAGCTCGCTGCCTTAAAAGCCTTATTTTTGAGTGCAGGTCAATTGTTATGGGAACTTTCTGTGCTCCACACGACGCTAATGCCTGCTTAGCTCCATAGGTGGTGGTACCATAAATCTAGGTTGCTTCCTATTAAACTTTAGTATAGTCATATATTCTCTTTTAGTCCTATATCTATAACTATTATAAACATTCCCAAAAGAGTTAGGTTTATGAAAATACTTTGCTTTTGGAATTGGAAACTTTCCTAGCCTTTTTGATGAATTTCAATTTGGAATAAGTCTCTAATTCTTAGATCTATTTAGTTGCCTCTAACTGTTGTGGAACCTTTGGTTTTGCGTTATTGGTTTGGACATCTAATTTCTTCTTTTAGGTTCATCTCCCCAACTAGATGGAATTATTGACTTCCTAGAAATATTTGCTAATAGAGGGCTAGAATATTTCACCATGTAATCAAAATTCCTTGAAGGTTAGCCAAGGGTATCCCAGTTCTCTTCCCTTTCTTTAAGCTTTTTCTTCATGTCCAGTAAGGCTCTAAAGTCAACATTAATAGTATTGATTGTGGCTAGCATTGCATCTTTTTTCTCTGGGAATTTTAAAACCCCTTTTTTTATTTGATCCTGTATCATATTCTTAAACACCCAATAAGCATTAGTGGTGTAATTATAAAAGTTATGATACTTACAATAGTCTTTGCCCTTCAACTCTTCTTTTATGGGTATTTTATGATCAAGAGTCAATTTAATAAATTTCTCATTGAGAAGAAAATCAAAGATCTGGTTTGTCTTTGAAATTTCAAAGGTGTACTGTAATAGAGGTTTGGAACCTTGACATTTTTCTAGGCTTTCAGAATATTCTTCTCTAATAGAGGGCAAACACAAGATCTAGTGCTTGCAAGGTCTACAACAACAATCTCAGTATTAGAGAATTTTTAAAAGTATATGCCTAAAGAAGCTTTCCTCCTTTAATTCTCCTCCATAAGCAATTCTTCATATTCACTTACTTTTACAGCCAACTCATAAAAGTCCCAAAACTCCATGCCTTGGAATTTTATTCTTAATTCAATGTTAAGTCCTCTCTGTGCCATTTCGACATACTCAGTCTCGGGTAATAAGATCTTGTATTTGTTTCTTACCCTCTTAAACATTGTAATGAATAAGTCAGCACTTTCACCAACCTTTTATTTCACCTTGGATAATTCAGCTATGCAAACTTCTAGTTGTGTATAGAACTATCGTTCCATCTCCTGCTAAGTAAGAATGGAATTCTTAGGCAAAGTCACATACCATATGAAAGATGTCCTTGTCAAACTGTTAGGAAAATAATTTTAGTTTAAAATTAGGGAAATTCTTATAGTTTGTAAGTTCTCCACGTTGAAATGTGAAATGGGTAATGCGTTCTAGTGTTGATTGCCCATCTTCTCTAGAGAAAAAAGAGAATTCAAGAATGTGATACCCATGGGATAAGGATTATCTCTGTCAATCACATCTAGGTAAGGCATGTGAAATTCTAGGCTGCCAATCTAGCGCAAGCCTAGTCTGTACAACTCTTGGACCATATCCCTCATAGCATCCTAGTCAACTCCCACTCTAGGGGCCTGAGTAAATGGCACATATGCTTGGGGATTTGGTATGTAACCCTAGGAAGTATTGCCCCTTATGCCTTTTCCTTTATAGTCATAGACTCCTGGTTATAAGGCTAGGTTAGTCCTACCAAAAAATTGTTGGTTAGGCATGTTATTATTCAAAAGATTACAATTTTGGCCATTAGAGCCATTAGGATTAGTTATTTTATTATTAGGCCCAACCTTATCCCTCCGATATGGAGGAGTATACCTATTATTAGTGACCATTTGTATCCCTAGAGCAATTTTTATAGAATTTCCAGATTCCTTCTAAGTCGCCCCCTTGGAGTAACCTATTAAGACATTTGTTCATTCATTCTAGAAAAAGTATGTATGACATTCTACAATTTTTTTTTCATAATTACCAATATTATTATTGATGGAAACATTGACTTGTTGTAGAGAATTAATCATCTGAGGCACTGAATCCTGTAAAACCTTTATTCCTTCTACAAGGACTTAAGGGTTGGTATCTTTATTAACTGTAACATCAAAAGCTTTCAAGTTTTAACCTATTTGGTCAAGAGGTGCCTCATTCTTGTTTTGGTTATGAGGCATTAAGTTTTCTTCTGAGCAATCATCACCTGATTCTTCAGGGATTTTGTTGGATGAGTCTCTAATTTCAAATATTTCCTTTTCAGTTTTATGTTTTGGCATCTTATAAAAATGGGTCCTATTGGGCATGCTAAAATATTGTTAGCTATTTTTTATTTTCAAATAGATTTGAGCGTGCTAGAGGAGTTAAATTTTTTAAAACATACTGACTTCCTTTAGATGGATTGCGAATACCCATATGCCTTTACCACAAGTTGTTTAGATTTCTTAACAGATGAAATAAAAATTTAATGATAATTTTAGTTCTTGAATAATGTAAAAAAATTATATTAATTGAAAATTAGTACAAGCTTGAAAGAGAATTTTGCTATGGAATTAATAAGAAACTATTGTTGTAAATAGATTCTATTGCTAAAGAAAAATTTGCTGATGACTAATAATGATTGATGTTTGATGATTGATTGGTTGATTGATGATTTTGTTGATGATGATTGTAGACATCCCTTCCCTAATCATCTTATGTCCTTTTATAACTATAAAATTTATTTTCCCAAATAAATTTTCCAGCTCAAGAGTTTTTCATTCTGAGGAAATAAATTCACAAAACTCTCAAATGCCTTTTCCCCCAAGTTGTGCTCGAACGGTCATCTCCAGAATATTCTTTTCAGTATTCTTCATTATTAAACATCCATTAATTTTCATGAGCTGGGCTTCTTCTTTTTTAACTTAGGCCTTTGAAATTAGTTAAATTTAATGGGCTTAATATGCTTTTAGCCCAAAATAAATGTGGCTCAAACATTGTTTATGTCTTAGCTTCTTTTAGAAAGGTTGAATATTAAGAATAATAATTTAAAACATTGTTAAACTTGTGTTCTTGGAAAATTTGGTAAATTACCTTTTACTTCTAGCATTACTGAAGTTTATGCACCTTTTGATCTTATCCATTGTGATTTATGGGGTCCTTCACCAATCTTTCTAAACTTAGTTACAAATATTTTGTTCTATTTATTTATCATTTTACACACTTTACTTGGGTATCTGAACTCTTAGCTATTGCCAAAACTTTTATCAATATGGTTGACACACAATTTCATAAGATAATAAAAGATATTTTAGTTAGATCCCGACGGAGAGTTTTTTGTCTCAAACCTTGTTAAATTCTTTAATGACAAAGGCATTTCCACTCAACAATCATGTCTTAGGACTCTCGAACAAAATGGAATGGTAGAACAAAAAAATTATCATATTGTGGAAATTGCTCAAACTCTTTTACTTGAGTCTTGCATTCCATTACAATTTTGGGTTGAAACTATTCATATAATTGTCCATCTTATTAATAAACAAACCACTCCTATGCTTGGAAATAAATCTTCTTCCTTTACCGTATATCGTAACAAATTATATGCATCTTCGTATTTTTTGTTTTGTTTGTTTTGTGTTGCTCCTATCCCATGAATGACATAAATTATCGGTAAAGACGAACAAATGTGTTTTTAGTGGTTATAATGATGAACAAAAAGGCTATATCTATTATGATCCTTAACATAATTGAATACGGGTATCTCATAATGTCTTTTTTTTTTGAAAACTTGTATTTTTATGCTTAATCTTTGAATAAATCAAATCCAAGTTCTTCTATTTTTATGTTGTACAATTTTTTTATATTTTTTGTCCATCTAATGATGCTTATACTACATATATTTTGCCACTTCCTGATCACGAGTTTGAAGGTTATATCATTATTATCCCTAGTGATACACCACCACCCACTTTGCATCCTTTAAAACGATCCACTTGTGCTAATTTTGGTAAACCACCTAATCACTTAAGTCTTTTTACTAACCTAGATTATGTAAAGATTCATTCTTCTTGTAAATCTACTATTAAACATGCATGTTGGAAATAATTTATGGATGAGGAACTTGAGGCATTAACTAACAATCATACTTAGGATTTAGTCTCATGAACATCTAATACTTCTGCATAGGAAGTAGATAGATGTATAAGATTAAGGTCAAGCCAAATGGTACTTTAGATTGTACAAGGCCCGTTTGGTAGCTTAATACTACAAGCAGGAATATGATATTGATTATGAAGAAACATTTGCTCCAGTTACTAAGATGACAATTGTTCGAACTCTTCTTGCTATTATGTCATGTAAACAATGGCCATTATATTAATTGGATGTCAAAAATACTTTCCTTTGTGGTCATTTGAAGGAAACTTTTTATATGGAATGCCCTCTGGTTATTCTCTTAGTGATTCTAATACACTTTGCAAGTTTAACACATCTCTTTATGGCTTGAAACAGGCACCTCGAGCATGGTTTGAAAAATTTCACTCCACTATTTGTTCAGCTAATTTTCAATAAAGTT
>CATIWM010114748.1:0-23557 GCA_949671775.1 Mallotus repandus | reverse complement strand
TATATAGTTTAATTTCCCACACAATGGGAGAGAGAAAGGGTATAAGAGTTCTAACCCTATTCTCTAAATTTGGGTATCTACATCTTTTGTCACTTGAGTTACTTGTGGGATATAAACATTAGTGATAGCAGAACCTGGGTTCGATCCAGGAAAATGGAGAAAGCTCATGAAGCCCAAAACCCAAAAATCTTCTCCTTTACCATCTTCCATCTTCGTGCACCTACACCTGCACTAGAGAGAAAAACCGTTAGAAGATGATGGTGACAGAAAATAAATAAAATTGACAAACCAATAAGAAATAGACATGTTAGCAAAGATTGTACAATAAAATCATCTCTTGCATGCGAAGATTCCTTGGCAACACCCAAAATAATTGCACTGCCAACATCAGGTACTGTAGGTCTCCGCGCGACAAAGGTGGCATCCCTAGCGTGCACCTGACCTATGCCAACTCACCCAACCTCAGCTTGCAGAAGTGTACATGGCTAAAATGAGGACGCAAGACACGTAGAGAGTACCCTCATTCACTCTCCAAATGACACCTAGACTGGTAAGTTAATATATATACCCCATGTACAAAAACGAAAGGAAGGTAACCAAAAAACCCTACTTAATCCTGAGTTCTAATACTGGTCTCTCTCCATCTTCTCTCCTGCTTGACTTAATCATCAGAGAGGGTTTGTTAGGACCCCGCCTAGCAAGCTCCTTCTCCAGCTTCTGTTTTGCAGGTACACAGCCACCTAGAAATGGACCAGAAGTATAAATTGGTGTGGTGAGTGTGGAGCAATGACAACAACAACAGAGAAAAATAGAGAGACTTCAGGCGAAGAAACACCAACCCCAACCCTTCCTGGACCCAAACCCCTCGGTGCACCACAGATCAATCTTTTAACCCTATTAAATACCGAACCCCCACCAACCACAAACACCGCTAGAATGTCACGAAACCAATACCTACACCAACCGCTAGCCAAACACCAAACCAGAGGTAGCTACTATCATGGTTGTACTCTAGAAACTCATAGCTGCTGTTGAAAGCTTGACAGAAAATATGGCAAGGAAAAAAGGTCGAGGAGAAATTGACGAAGAAAGAGCTAAGGTTGAGGAAGAAATAGGCGACGTAATGTTCCAAGAACAGAACGAAGCTGAGGGAGACACAGTAAAATGAGCTGAGGAGGACACTAGGGCACAAATCCAAGGCATACATAAGGCTAAGGGCAAGGAGAAGGTGGCCTTGGGCAAAGAAGATCTCCCAGGGTTCATAAGGAACATCAGAGCTTATATGGATTAGGAGCAGCTTGTTCAAACAATCTAAAAGGTGGTAAAAAGTATGAAGCCAGATGGAGAAGGCAAGGGGTTTAATCTCAGGGACACTTTCCCATTTTGTAATGTAATCATCAATGATCCAGTCCCTGACAAATTTAAAATGCCACCTTTAAGCTCATATGACGGATCAATGAACCCAGTCAGTTATGTCAACACTTACAAAACCACCATCCATTTGCATTCCACCAAAAATTCGGTTCTCTATAAGGTATTTCCCACTACTTTGAAGGGTGAGGCTTAGGAGTGGTACCAAGGATTGGACAATGAATCCATCTCTAGTTTCACTCAACTTTCTCAGGCTTTTATAGCCCAGCTTGTCACATGCATTCCCCTTAGACGTGTCTCAGCATATCCCCAAAAGTTATCGCAGAAAGAGACGGAGTCACTGAGGGACTTTGTGGAGAGATTCAACAAAGAAGTTGTTCAAGTGGACGATATGGATGTCATTATCACCATCAAAGCTTTGGCAGTGGGAATGACCTGCAAGCCTTTTTATAACTATTTGACCTTGCTTCCCCCATTGACATTCCTTAAGTTGATGGCAAAAGCCTCATAGTACATACAGCTCAAAGAGTCTACAATTGCAAACGGGAACAAATCGGACAGACGTAAGCCCACTACCCCTCTCTCAGAGGGGCGAGAGAAGAAAAAGGGCCATACGACCAGAGGATGGCGAAGGAGTACAAGTTAGGATCCTGGAGGAGAGATGGAGATGAGAGGAGAATTGACAAGAGCCCAAGGCGCCATATTCCCGTAGTGTTAGTATGCCCCTCTCAACACTTCAAGGAAGGGAATCCTTATGTGGATTAAGCAGTCAGGTGAAAGAAATTGGCCAAGGAAGATTGATTCCAATCTCCTAGAAAGAGGGATAGATATTGCAAATTCCATAGAGGCACAGGTTATGATACAAAGGAATGTGTGCAACTTAAGGATGAAATACAGAGGTTGATTCGTATTAGCCATTTATAGATGTTCATCAATGGGTCAGCTAGTGATAGAAAGCTTTAATCTATAAAGGAAAATAGAGATAAGGGAAAAGACAAAGAGCAGAAGAGCCAGAGGGATGAGCCTGTAACTATAATCAATATAATCCTTGGGGGTTCGCTAGGAGAAGAAGGGTCTCACTGAAAGAGGAGGAGGAGAGTGTCTTCGGTGTTTGAAGTTCTCAGGATTGACAATTATGTCACCTTCTCACCTCAAGATGGGGATTGGTTGGATGGACAGCATAAAGACGTATTGGTAGTAGATGGCAGAATTGGGAACACCCTCCTAAGGCATATGATTATGGATAATGGAAGTGCAATGAACTTGATGACCCTAAGTGTTTTTAAGGCATTGAACAGATCATCCACTGACCTCAAGATAGTCGCTACTCAATTGGTGGGCTTAGGAGGGAAATCAGTGCCAGTACAGGGTTCTATTAGGGTAACAGTGCAGTTAGGAGATGGGGTGCATTATGAGGAATTCCCGATGATGTTTATGGTTATGGATATCCCCTTTAAACCTTTCCTCTATGATATAAGGGCCAGTATGTGCATAAGGTATCTCACTATGAAAATCCCCACCATTTGGAGAGAATTATATGTAAGGGGAAATCAAAAGGCTTCCCATGAGGTGTGCATGGTAGCTTTGAGGTGAGCAGTAGAGGCACCCCCCCCCCCCCCCCCCCCCCCCGCGCATGGAAACTCTGAGCAAAAAAGGGGAAGACAAACCAGAACCAGCAGGTGAGGTGCGCAAATTGCCTAGTAATAGAAAAGTGAAGTTGGGGGTAGACTTGGAAGAGTCAGTGCGTCAAAAGGTGTTCTTTGTTCTGAAAGGAACGGAGAATTCTTTTGCCCAGTCACTAGAGGATATCTAGGGAATTAACCCTAAAGTAATTAACCACAAGTTGAATGTGGATCCATCTATGAAGCCAATAAAGTAGAAGAATAGAAGGCACGCACCAGAGAGATAGATTGCCATTTCTGATGAAGTTGACAAACTCCTCAAGGCGGGTTTCATCAGGGAAGTATACTATCCTGATTAGCTTTCTAATATTGTGCTGGTAAAGAAGTCTAGCGAAAAATGGAGGATGTGTGTTGATTTTACCGATCTTAACAGGGTTTGCCCAAAAGACAGCTATCCATTGCCAAGCATTGATCAACTAGTGGATTCCATAACAGGGTATGAGATATATAGCTTTATAGATGCGTATGCTAGATATCTCTATATCATAATGGAATAAGGGAAGAAGATAAAACCTCCTTCATCACATATAGGGGGATATTCTGCTATAGGGCCATGCCATGTGGTTTGAAAAATGCGGGAGCCACTTATCAAAGATTGGCGAATTGAATGTTCAAAGAGTAGATTGGGAAAACAGTGGAGGTATGCATCAACAATATGATCATAAAGAGTGAGAAGGGAAGTGACCATGCCAAAGACTTAGAAGAAGCATTGGGAGTACTGGATAAGTTTGGCATGAAGCTTAACTTGGAAAAATATGTTTTTAGGGTAAGAGTAGGGAAGTTCCTTGGGTTCATGATCTCATAGAGGGGAATCGAAGCGAATCTAGAAAAAATACAAGTAATGATGGAGATGAAACCCCCACAGTCCATCAAGGAAGTGTATAGGTTAAACGGATACATTACAGCCCTAGGACGCCTCATTTCTTATTCCACCAAAAAAATGTCTCCCATTTTTCCAAGCGCTTAAATGGTATAAGAACTTCAAGTGGACGGATTAATACCATAAGGCCTTTAAAGATCTGAAGTCTTTTCTCAGCCCCCCTCCCCTGCTCAGTATGCCAAAACAGGGTGAACCTTTGTACCATTACTTGGTGGTGTTAGATGAAATAATAGCCTTGGTGCTGGTGAAGGAAGAAGGAGAAGAGCAGTTCCATATGTACTACGTCAGCAAAATGCTGAAGGGTGTAGAAGCCATATGTCCTAAAATTGAAATGATGGCATATAATATTTGCTAGATGTCTGAGCTAGTACTTTGAAGTGCATTAGATAGTAGTAAGAATGAACCAACAATTACAAAAAATATTACAAAAAACTGAGATGACTGGAAGGATTGTAGAATGGGCTTTTAAAATTGAGGGATATGGAGTCAAGTACGAACCAAGAAAGTCTTTAAAAGCGACTTGGTTGATTTTGTGCTGAATACAATGAAGAACAAGGAAAACTAGTTGCAATGAAGCCCTCTCTATGGTTATTGTATGTGGATGGGGCTGCTGGTCCAATGGGCACTGCGGCAAGAATAGTAATCAAAGGACCAACAGGAATCAAGTTGGGATATGCCTTTAAAATACGGTTCAAGGCCTCCAATAATGCAGCAAAATATGAGGCCATGATAACTAGTTTGAATCTAGCTAAATAAATCAAACCTGAAGCGTTAATTATTTACAGTGACTTATAACTTGTGATCTAACAAATGGAGGGTCGATTCATAGCCAAATATGGGGATATACTCAAATATTTGGCAGTGGCGATGAAGGTAGTAGAGCAATTGAAGGAGGTAGGGACAAATTTCATGCTTGAGCAAATCTCTAGGGAATCCAACTAGGAGGCGGATGCACTTTCCAAAATGGCATACAAAGGATACGACTTACTAATAGGAGTACTCCTAAAAGAACTGACGGAACCAACCTTGGAAGCCAGCCAGATTATGCTAGTCATTGAAGCAACTTATTGGGTGAAGCCCATTATTGAGTGGTTAGACTCAGGTGTGCCCCAAGTGGATGAAGTAAATGCCAGAAAAGTGTGAATAATTGCATCAGCATACGCTATTAATGGGGATATCCTTTATAAAAGGTTAGCAACACATCTCTAGTTGAGGTGTGTCACAAAGGAGGAGGGAGAGTACGCACTCAGGGAAATCTATATTGGGGTTGTAGGAGCTTATGAAGTAGTGGGTACAGTGGTCCAAAAGGCATTATTGCAAGGCTATTACTAGCCAACCATGCAAGCAGACGCCAAGGAGTTAGTGACAAAATGTGAAAAATGTTAGTATCACGAAAAGTATAACCACTTGCCACCAGCATAGTAGTAGCCATCGGGTGTAGCCTAGCCATTCATAAAGTGGGGGATGGATATCCTTGGTCTATTTCCTCTGGTAAAAGGATAGAAGAAGTTCTTAATTATCACTATAGATCACTTTACTAAATGGATGGAAGAAGAACTTGTTACGTCAATCACTCAAGCAAAGATAACAAGTTCTTTTTTGGAAAAATGTAGTGTGTAGATTTGGGATACCCAAGAGGCTGGGGATAGACATCAAAAAATAGTTTGACTGCAAAGAGTTCAAAGAATTTTGCCAAAGCCTCAACATTAGCCTACACTTCACCTTGGTGGAACATCCCTAAACTAATGAGATGATGGAAGTAATAAACCAAACAGTATTATATGGCCTTAAGAAAAGACTGGATCAAGCTAAAGGTGAATGGGTTGAGGAGCTGTATAGTGTCTTGTGGTCTTATCACACAATGCCAAAGGAGAGTAAGGGTGAAACCCCCTTTAAATTTGTGTACAACACAAAGGCAGTAGTCCCAAAAGAGATTGGCATTCCCAGCCACCAAACAGTTGCATAAAGTGAAAAACTCAATCATAGGGCCCTCTGCATGAATCTTGACTTGTTGGAAGAGACAAGGGAGATAGTTGAAGGCAAAATGGCAACCTACAAGTAGAAGATAGGTTGTTTCCATAACAAAAGAGTAATAAAAAGATGTTTCCTCCCCGGAGAGCTAATATTGATCCATGAGGATATCACCAAAGGAAACACAGGAGTTGGGAAGCTGGAGCCTAATTGGCAGGACAATACAAAGTAGCTAAAGCCCTAGGACTAGTCACCTACAAGCTAGACAAAACTAATGGAAAACGGCTGCCCAGAACCTGGAATGCTCTAAACTTGAAGAAATACTATCAATAAGGTAGCAAAGCTACATTTATCCCTTTTATATTTTTATGTCCTTTCTTATGCTTTATGTTTGTAAGCAACTATATCAATGAAATACAATGAAAAGAAGGCATAACGCCATTTGCTGCATCTATGAGTTCACCAAAACTAAATGGACCCCTTAGGACAATGCATCGCCTAAAAGGAGTTCCTTATAGATGGACCCCTCAGGGCGATGCATTACTTGAGAGGAGCTCCTTATAAATGGACCCCCCAAAGTGACGTATCGCCTAGAGGAGTTCCTTATGAATGAACCCCTCAGGGTAATACATCACTTGAGAGGAGTCTCCCAAAAGATGAACCCCTCAGAAGAACGCACAATCTGAGAGGAGTTTTCTTTTATAATATAGATTCGTTCCAAAAATTAAAAAAAAAAAAAAAAAGAACCCCATGCGGGATGCTTCAAAATAATAAATCACCCGAGAGGAACCTATTAATAGGACCTTGGCATATAATCTAATAACGTATCATATTCAACCCCTTGGTGTAATAAACCCAAGTGGAGCCAGCAAATACAAACTGTAGAAAAATACATGACTAGTCATTCTAAAATCACATCCATGCATCATCTCTTAAAAATTAGTCACAAATCACATTCAAATTAAACCAACGAATTAAGCAGATGATACACTTATGAGAATAACATATTGCTTATATGATTCCTAGCGACATATCGCCAAATGGAAGCATCAATACAAATAAGTATGAAAATACTGAAATGACAATTGCTATTAAGATGCCAAACGATGTTCAAAGATAATCATTCATATGCCAAAATAAGAAGTGAAATAATATCCTTAGAACTCCACCCTTGTGGAGGTCAAAATTTTAAAATATAATTGTTCATAATAATCATACTATATGAAGAAAATCCTACTGCAAATGTGTATGAAAAGGAAAGGGAAATCAACATGGCTCCGGGCCAGGAATCCATAAACGGTCCACCTCCGGGAAGCGCTTCTCCAATTCCTCAACAAATTACTTCTTTGCATCTGCATACAAGGCCCCAGATTCACACACAATCCTGTCAAAGTTAGCCTCTAAATCAGCCACTGTCGCCTTAGACTCCTGGAGAGAGCGTTCAAGCGATTCCCCCTTTGAATTCAAGTCTTGATTTTTCTCTATCAGTGAACGATTATGCCCCTCTAATGAATCGACTTGTGACTCTAACATGGAAATGTGATTCTGGTTTACTAGGGTCATACCCTCAATCTCCTTAGGATACTGCTCCTTCAGGCGGCTCCGAGATCCATGCTTCCAGCTCTGCAATCCACGCCTGAAAGGAGGAAGCTTTCTTGTGAAGAGTAATTAGAAATTTGTCTACACGCAAGGACATCTCCATTTACCAAAAGAAAAAAGAAGAGAAAAAGATAAGAAGGTCAAATCACGAATAAAAATAGAGAAACCAGAAGACGAACTGAGGTACCTGAATAACGGCCAAATGCTTATATCACCTAAAGTCAATGCCTAAGTTCACAGGACTCATTAAGTCCTCATCATTAGGGACGATGCATACCTGCACCAGATCTGCACTAACACTAGGAGATCGTGGCGAGTAGGTCATAAACTTCTCATGTTTCTTAGTAAGTCATGCATGAAGCTCCTGGATAGCTTCAGCAATGAGCTCCTCTGGGTCCACCCCGGATGAACCCTCTTGACGAACCTTAAGAGGGACATATCTCGAACGAAGGTGTTTACTGGAAGGTGCATCTCTAAGTGGAAAATCTAACATCATCACCTCTAAGGGGTCACCAAGCAATTCTACATTCTCCTCAGCAACATAGGGAGAGGGCTCAACTTCCTTAGCCTCTAAATCCTGGGAAGATAGAGTCACTGTAGGAGTAGATGGTCCTTTAAGCAAGTCCTTCAAGGATTTTCCTGCACACTAATGAGAATGATGTTAGAATGTAAAAATGAGTACAAAGTCAAATTAAGGCAGTATATTCCACAGATCCTTTAAGTGTTCAATTATCTGCCGACAATCAAAGCAATCTCCTTTGACTCGACATTTTAAAATTTTAAGTTTTTTTCTTCCTCTTCTGTTAGTTCAATCTTCCCATCTCCTTTAAAGGTGTCATCAACCCATATGCGGGGGGAGATTTCCCTATCCATTGAACTTGGTCACCACAAAAAACTCTTGACCCAAGACTTCATAACCTTGGGAAGCCCAGGAAAAAAGGCCCTATTGGGACTACCAGATAGATGCCAATACTGGCTCTTCTTACTGAACATGAATAGGTACTAGAAGAGATTCAAATTAGGCCCAATACTGGACTGTTCGTACATGAGGATGAAGCAAGTCAGGAACATCTAGCTATTGGGAGTAATATGACTCATACAAACCCCATACATCATAAGGAAGGTTACCATAAAAGGATGTAGGGGAAATCGGAGTCCAACTCAAAGAAAATATTCATAAATCACCATATGTTTATCCTCCAATACAGAATTGCCCAGCAACCTTTGGGAATGGAGAGTTCATATTCCTTCGGAATGCAGTGTTCCTCTTTCAACTCAGCCAACCGACTTGCTAGAACATTAGAACATATCGTGCTCACTGATGAAACCTCTGACACCCCCAGATTCACACATGCACTATCATCATCTCTAATAGAAGTGCTACCCCTCTTATGAAGATGGCGAGATGACCTTCGGCCCCGAGAAGCATGAGACATATTAGAGTAGGAGTCGCTGGGGGCCGATCCCCCTCCCACCTCCACAGATTTTTTTGCAATATCTACACCAGAATGACTCATGATAAGTACTAAAAATATTATATTTTAAGCACTAAATAATTGTATTTTAGTATTAGAATTATAAGTTTTTATTATATAAAAGTATTTCTTAGGTATAAATTGCATTTAGAGTTAAAATAATATTAAATTTATCATTTTATGCACTTTTAATTACTTTTTATACATTTTACATTGTTTTAGTTTTGAATTTTTATAGGTCCTTTCAATGGGAATGTATGTTGGAAGAAAGTAATGAGAGCTTGAAAGCTAGGAGAAAATTTGGCCATCGAAAAGGGTAAGAAAATGAAGATTTTGAAGTAGAGTAGCAACACAACTATGTCATATTTCAAACACAGCCGTGTTTGATTCAAGTAGAAGGTTGAAGTCTGTTCTAACACAGCTATGTCAGAACAGCAACATAGCCATGTCAGAGAGTTAAAATCTGAAAAAATTTCATATGACACAACTGTGTCACTTGGGCAACACAACTGTGTCGATATGGAATGTTGAATTTAGAAAGTTATTTTTAGAGTTTTTTGGTGAACTCTATAAATAGAGAAGTTTTATTTTTAGTAATAAACAATTTTTAGAGGCTACTACCTTAGTGAACAGTACTCTTTATGGGAAAGTTATTTTAATTGTAGTTTTTTTTTTAACTTAAGCTATTGGGTTGACGGACAAGGGTTGATGATTCAAGACAATATTGAGCAAGCTGAATAAAAAGAGTTTTTCTTCTTCTATTCTCTTACTCTTTATTTATTTAATTCAGAATATGTTGTCAATTTTTATCTCTTGTTGTTTTTCTCTAATTTCTATGAGTAACTAAGTAGGTTAGTTAGGGTTTTAATGAACCCGACTCAATATAAACTTAACCAAATAAATTCTAAATAAAAGGTTATACATTTTATGAAAGTTATTGGACTTAATGCTTTTCATAGGCTTAGCTACCTTTTGAATTGAACTAGAAACTAGAGTTAGATCAAGTGATTAATTCTAGTGAGAAAAGCAATAACAATCTATTAATTTAAATAGACTGACATTTCAATATTAATATTCCATAGAAGATTGCCAAAATAAATTGGTTATGGTTAATTATTTGTGCTAGTGAGAGCTAGATAATCACTTAATTATCATAATTGATTAATTATAAGAGTACTTGAGAGAGACATCACAATATTAAAGATGTTTCAAAAATGAAATGTTAATTATAATAATTAAGAATTTATCACTTTTAGAATAAAAATTGAGCCAGGGGATTTAAACCCTAACGTCTTTAATTATATATATTTTGGACAAAATTTTATATTGTTTTAGATTTAATTTAATTTGTTTGCTTATTGAAATTATTGATAGTCTACACTAGCAAAATATTAAGAGTAGTTATGTAATTAACACTATCCCTCAGTAATTAACACTATCCCTCAGTAATTAACACTATCCCTCAGTAATTAACACTATCCCTATGGGAACGATATCTTTTTATATTACTACTTGTATGATTCAGTCCCCTTGCAGATTTTGCCCATCAAGTTTTTAGCACCGCTGCCGGGGATAGATTTGTTAATATAGAGAATAAATTAATATTGTTTGATTAGACATTTTTATTTTTATTTTATTTTAGTATTAAGAAGCATTTTTCTATTGTCTTGTTTGTTTGGTTTTTAGGCACTCTTATGAGTGTATGCACTCATCAAGAAGTACAAGGAGAAGGGGTGAAATTCAAATTCCAATTGATTCAGAAATTGAAAGAACTGTTCATAGGAGACTTAGAGAACAAAGAAATATGATGAATTGAATGGATAATGGTGGAGTTGAAAATGATTGGGTTAATGGGCAAGATCCAACTGCTCGTCAACTAGAAAATCAAAACAGACCAAATGTCCAAAGAACCAAGAGAGATTTTGTTAGTCCACATTTACAAGAAGATCAAAATCCTATTGTCAAACCTGCTATGGTAGTTAATAACTTTAAAATCAAGCTAGCTATGATTCAAATGATCTAGAATTCTCAGTTTAGTGGGTTATCACATGAAGATCCTATTGGACACATGACTAGATTTTTAGAGTATTATTCTACATTTAGAATGAATGGAGTGCAACCAGAAGCAATCGGGGTGATTCTCTTTCCTTTTTCACTCATGGATAAGGTAAAAAGATGGTTCACAAGTTTGCCTCCTAATTCTATCAATACTTGGCAAGAGTTGTACACTGCATTTTTCAACAAATATTTTCAATACTTGGCAAGAGTTGTAAAATGCATGATGGCTATTTTTGTTGATTTAGTTAAAGAGATAATGGTAGTATTTATGGACGATTTTTCTATTTATGGTAATTCTTTTAACCATTGTCTTTTGAATTTGGATAAAGTTCTTGAAATATGTGAAAGTACAAATTTAGTTTTAAATTGGGAAAAATGTCATTTCATGGGTAGAAGAAGGCATTGTATTAGGTTATAAAATCTCAAATGAAAGAATAGAGGTTGATAAAGTAAAACTTGATATTATAGAAAAATTGCATTATCCAGCTAACGTTAAAGGTGTAAGAAGCTTTTTGGGAAATGCAGGTTTTTACAGACGCTTTATCAAAGTCTTCTCAAAAATCTCAAAACCTCTATGTAAGTTACTTGAAAAAGATGCACAATTTATATTCACTGATGAATGTAAAATTGCTTTTGATAGGTTAAAAAGAGCATTAGTATCAGCACTAATAGTAGTGGCACCATATTGGAATTTACCTTTTGAATTGATGTATGATGCAATGATTATACTGTAGGAGTTGTGTTATTTGTTATGCAAGTAGAACACTTACTGATGCTCAGCTAAACTATGCTACCACAGAATAGGAGATGTTAGCAGTAGTATTTGCAGTTAATAAATTTAGATCTTATCTCATTGGGTCAAAAGTATTGGTTTACCCAGATCATTCAGCTTTGAAATATTTATTAGCAAAGAAAGATGTTAAACCTTGACTTATTAGATGGGTTTTATTATTACAAAAATTTGATATAGAGATTAAATACAAAAGGGATCAGAAAATGTTGTGGCAGATCACAAAATGATTCTCTGATTGGTAAAATATTATAGGAAAGAACATAGAACCAATCAGAGAATTATTTCCAGATGAGATGTTATTTGTTATGGGGATCATAAACACTCCATTGTTTGCAGACAATGCAAATATCTTAGTTGTAAGCAAGCTACCTTTAGGGTTAACTAATCAACAAAGAAAAAAGTTTATCTACGATGCGAGAGATTGTCATGGATTGAATTGTAAAGGTCATTGTGGGTATCAATGGATAGCATCTAAATTGTTAAAAAGTGGTTCTATTGGCTAATAATTTTCCAAGATGCAAAAAGTTTTGTTCAAGCAAGTGATATATGTCAAAGGAGTGGAAACATGACCAAAAGGGATGAAATGCTACAAACAAATATTTTGGAAGTTGAAATCTTTGATGTTTAGGGCATTGACTTCATATGACCATTTCCATGCTCTGGAGGTAACAAATATATATTAGTGTGTGTTAATTATGTTTTAAAATGGGTTAAAGCACAAGCTTACAGCACTAACGATGCAAGAGTAGTGTGTAAATTCCTTAAAAAGCTTTTTGCTAGGTTTGGAATGCCAAGATCAATTATTAGTGATGGAGGTACTCATTTTTGTAATAAGAATATGGAAATGCTATTAGCTAGATATGGTGTGAAACATAAAATAGCAACTCTATATCATCCACAAATGAGTGGACAGGTTGAAGTTAGAAATAGAAAATTAAAGAAGATTTTAGAAAGAACAATGAGCAAGTCAAGGAAGCTAGATGATGCTTTGTGGGCATATAAGATAGCATACAAGACACCAATTAGGATGTCTCCTTATAGATTGGTGTATGAAAAGGCATGTCATGCTCTGATAGAACTTGAACATAAAGTTTACTAGGCAATTAAAGCTTTAAACTGTGATTTCAAGAAAATAGCAAAAAAGAGAATGTTACAACTAAATGAACTTGATAAGTTAGACAAATGCTTATAAGAGTTCAAGAATTTCTAAAGAAAAGACCAAGAAGTGGCATGATGCAATCATCCGACAGAAGCCTTTTGAAGTAGGAGAACAAGTTCTGCTTTATAACTCTAGATTAAGGCTATTTTCAAGAAAAATTAAAGATAAGATGGTCAGGACATTTTGAAGTAATTCAAACTTTTCCATCATGGGCAGTTGAATTAGTAAATGCTTCAGGAGATAAGCTTAAGATCAATGGTCAGAGATTAAAAAAATACCATGGGGGCAAAATTGATGCATTCCATCAAGTTACATACTTGATGGACACCAATGCATAATTCAAGCCATGGTCAATCTAATGACCTTAATAAATAAGCGCTTCAACCAAGCTCTATAACTTAGTCTTTATTTCTATTATTTTTCATGTCTTTAATTTTTATTAGTTCATGCTATTTTGCAGGGAACCATGATGTCGTAATATAATCAAGTTAAGAGAAGAAGAAAAGGGTAAACAAAAGCTAAAAAAAGAGAAGAAAAAAAGGCTGTAAGTTTTATAAATTATGATAATTGTGTGATCAAGACGTGAATTTTCTTTGTGACATGTTATATGGCTATAAACATGGATTTTTTATACATACATGGAATTACAATTTATAGGAGCAAAGGAATGATTGATTAAAAGATTATTTAATTTAAGGTTTACTAGAAAGAAATAGAAAAATCATTCAGGAATTAGACACAGTTGTGTCACTTATGTGACACAGCCATGTCGCACTGCTAAAAAATTTATTTCTTTCAATCAGACATAACTGTGTCACTTTGGTGACACAACCATGTCAAGTAGGCGAGTGATTCTATTCGAATTCACAAATCAGGTACAATCATGTCTATTAAATGACACAACTGTGTCATCGAGTTTCAAATTTTTGCATGAATTTTAACATAGTTGTGTCACATGATTGCACCATTTTAAACCTATTTCCTTTTATAAAACTTTTCAGTTTCCTTAATTGATTTAACCTGAATTTGCTTATAAATTCATCATAAGACCATCTAAAATATTAACAAGCTTAGAAACTCTTGCCCCCTTTCTCTAAACCTAAGCAAAAATCAAAATTCTTTTCATTCCAATATGAGACCAAAAAGTAGGGCTTCAAATAAGGTTAGTCCTCCTTCTTTAAAGGGAGCATAAAAAAGGCATGGAGGAAGTTCTACCAATCCATAAACTCAAGAAGAAGAAGAAAGAGAGGTGATTCCATATCCAACAAACATGTAATTTGTCAGTGAAGTTCACAGAAAAAGGTATGAAGATGTTAGGCATAGGAAAATTCAACTAAATAGATGTATGAGTAAGTCAAATTAAGAGACGGTAGGATTGTTTGAAAAGGTTAGCATCTATCTAACAAGAAAGGGTTGGCAGGAATTCATGATGAAAACCTATCCTACATATGCTAGAGTCACTTTTGAGTTTTTAAGTTCTTATAAGTTTGATGAAGAAACCAGCAAATTATTCTTTAGGTTGGGGAATAGGAATTTTGATATGTGCATGTTTGAATTGAATAAAGTGTTAGATTTTCCTAGTGGTCACTCCGCACACATAGAATTCGATAAGGATGAGTTTTGGAGAGAGATTATAGGGCAAAGAAAGGTGTTTTATGAGCCTAAATCCGCTAAGGAATCAAAAATACTTTCTCATGCGCTTAGATATATTCATAGATTATTAGCTCATACTATTTTTGGAAGGAAGGAGGGTGATTTGTTGGTAACAAAGGTTGAATTAACAATTCTATTTTGTATGGTGAATAATATTAAGCTTGATATATGCCATGTTATTACTCTTAAGTTAAAAGATGTTGGAACCTGATACTCCTCTACAATCACGATTGGAAGGATAGTGACAGTGATTACTGAATACTATGGATTTGATTTATCAATATGGGAGTATGACAAGGTAAAGGGAATTATTATGATAGGCATTCTTATAATGGAATCCATAGGCCTAATTGAACATGTGAACAGCAATTGGAGGCTTGTGAGAAGAGTTGCAGAGCAAGCACATGGTCAAGCTCAAGGTCAAGAGCAAATGGAGGGCCAAGAAGAAGAAGAGAAAGAGGAGGTTGAAGAAATAATAATAGAAGAGATGGCAGAAATAATTGACAATTTGGAATTGCAAGTTGCAGCTTTGGACATCACTATAGAGAGTTTGACAAATGAGGTTAGAATGCTTAATCGCAATCTCATGACGTATTTCTAAAGCCAAGGCTTCGAGCCTCCATAAGACCCATCCACACCTCCTGAATGATGATTAATTGAAGCCAATGATATTTTCCCATTTTTGAATGCATGATCTCTTTTATTATTTTGTGTTTTAAAGTTTAAAGTAATTTGATATTTTGAATTTTGATTGTTTAAGATGTGGAATGTTTGTTTTAATATGTTGGTTTATATTTGCTATGTATGTTTGGTTTGTAAGGATATTTTTAATCTTTGATTTTAGTTGTTTGTGTATTTAATCATGTTCAATTTATATTTTATGTTGAATGAAGATGTGCATATGATTAAATATGCATTAGGCTGATCAATTTTGTAAAATAAGATTATTTATGGTTAAATCAAGTTGCAGCTATTTAAGCATGTCTCAATTGACTTGTGAGCATGATTGAAATGAATAAATAAGATTTTAATAAAAGAAAATTGCATGTTGTTAATCTACAGCAAAAATTTTGTAGATCAGATACGGCTGTGTCAAAATATGACATAGCTGTGTTGCTTTGAAATTCTGCAGAATGAAGCTCAAACATAACTATGTCACTTAGACGACACAACTATGTCGACCTGCACACAACACATGCCAACTTGATTTCTTTAAAAAAATGATTTTAAATTGCCTTTTTCCTTCTAACCTCACAACAATGAGGACAATGTTGATTCTAAGTGTATGGGAGGGATTTTTTTTCAATAAAATTTACATTTGTTAAAAAAATTTCAAAAATCTAAAAATATTTTATTTCTTTTCCTAATGATAGTAGGTTTATATATTTCCTAAATAATTTAATTAAGTATATTTTCCTTTTTAATTTTATTTCTTCTTTACTATTAAGTAAATAGGAATTTTTATTTTGACAATTTAATTTTCCTTTTTTAAATTAGGGTTTCTATTTTTATTTATATTTATTTTCCTTAAATTTTTAGGAATTCCCAAGGTTAAATGGTATATATATATACTTCTGAAATACTGTATGGGGAAGCATTCATATTATTACTATTCTTCTTAAGCACTTTATTTCAATTATCTGCTCTAAGAATTCTTCTTGTAGAAAAATTGCTAAACATGTCTTTTAAGAAGAAGAACAAGTTATCAATTGGGGGTGAGAAGAACATCAAAAGAAGTGCAAGAATTCATGATTTGACAACAAGATTTGAAGCTTTCTTTCCCATCCATTAGGAAGAAGAAGGTGAAAATTTTCTTTCTCTTCGAAAGCGTGAGTTTAAGCTTCCTAGATTTTTTGATAATTATGTGCTTTATGATGTTGGACTTAAAGAAGATATTAAACTTTGGTGTGATCAAATAGGTTGGAAAAAATTTGCCACTTTAAAATATGATACATTTTATGAACTTACTATTGAATTCTACACTACATTCAAAATAATTGACAAAAAGGAACAAATTTATGCATGCAGATTCTTTGGTAAGGATTATAGATTTGATCATGCTATCATGTTCGAAATATTTGGATTTCTTGAGGGAGGATATCTCAATCCTCCTAATGATTTTAATGCGAAAGGATTTTGGAAAGTAATAACAAATAATGAGACTTTTCGTGTAGGAGAAGGTATGCTTAGTGGATTAATAATTGTTTAGGCGTTCTACCATTTTTCCACCAAAAAATAACTATTTTAAATATTGTGTGTCAGGATTTCATATTAAATTGATTTAAGAAGTTTTCAAGAGATTTTATATAAATATTATCAAGAAAAGTAAATGATCTTCATAATTATAATTATTTTATTTTATATTGTTTTAAAAAGGGTTTTAACAAATGGTTTTAAAACTAGCATGCATTTTATAAAATTGATTCACTCAGTGAGGTCTGATTCCCCTCAACTTATTTTTTTTAGGACCTCACAGTCTGTCTTCTAGTATCCACAGTTTGCACCGAGTTAGTTCTTCACCGGCTGCATTATGTATGTTAATTTAATTTTATATTGTGTAACTGAATTCTAGACACCGCAGTAGTAAATTCAAAATATGTATTATTAGTATTCTGATTGTACCTTACTTGAACTGTTGTATTTACAGAATATTGTTTTATGTTTTTTAAGTATTGTGCATTTATTATATTTTCTTGTTAAGAGTATTGTTTTTATTTCAAGAAAAAATTTTAAGGCTTGCTACCGGTTTCAATTACTTTATGTATTCCCATTCCCTAGTGTCGGTCATGTACCTTTGGTTCGGATCGTGACAAAGTTGGTATCAGAGCCCATATTTTATTTTAGGCTCTAATGATCTTTGAGTTACATTTTCTTGAACTACTGTGGTAATTAGGTTAATAAATGTCAAATGTTGTCATCATTGTTTCTAGGCTTTCGTGTTATGTCTGTTCCTTATTTTGTTTTAAATTTTGTTTGGTTTTGTCTTTTTAGAATGAGAAGGAGAGCACAAAATGCTTCTGCTACTGAGGTAGCATATGATGATGATGATGAGTAGTTCATATAGGATGAAGTTCCTCCCCCTGCTCTTCGACAAAGAGGGAGAGGAAGGGGTGGACATATAGCAAAAGCAGCTCAGATGCAAGAACAAGAGTAGCATGTAGGATAAGGAGTTCCTGAGGTTGATCCTGCAGCTTTTACAGCTAGAATGGCAGGCATTAACCAAGGCTTGGCAGCTCTAAATCAAGCCATGCCTTTAGTTCAGCAGATGCAGTATTGTTGTACTCCTAAATTGGAAGAGTTTCTTTCGATGGCATGGGAGATGCATTAGATTTCCTTAAAACTATTAAGGCCAGAACTCGGACAGGTTACACAGATTATCAGCGGATTATGGTTATAAAGTTATCTATTCAGGCCGTAGCTCAGGACTAGTTCATGCAGTCCATTCAGCCCTGTATGACTACAATGGCTTGGTTGGACTTTAAGGAGTAGTTTCTGAGGTACTTCTATCCAGTATCAATGAGGGATAACTACAGATGGTAACTACTGCACATAAGTAAGGGTGATCGGTCAGTTTCAGACTATACCTATGAGTTCCTCAGACTGGGTCATCATGCTCTAGATGTGATACAAGATGACAGGAGAGTTGTAGAGTTGTTTGTGACAGGTTTAGGTGCAGCCTACATTAGTATCCAGACTACAGACCGGATGTTGGACAGTGTTAATGAGGAGGCTCGACAGCTAGAGAGATGCCACATTATGCATGGCACCATTCCTGACCCTTATGCGAGCAGCAGCAGTGGAGTAGTGATGACACAGGGGTTTCAGCAACCTGTGTTTCAGATGGATAGTTTTGGTAATAAGACTGCGGGCACTTCACAGCAGAACTATCAAAGTAATCGAGCGCATAGGACTGGCCAACACAATAGATGGAATAGTAGACCTTTAAGATTCAGACCTGGAGCCAGCAGTCAAAGCTCTGGGCATGGTAGTTCAGTTTTGGGGCCCAGTGCATACCCTACTTATGGCCGAGTACATCAGGGGCCATGCCATTTGCTGACTGGAGCCTACTTCAGGTGTGGGAATTTTGGACATCTTGTTAGAGCTTATCCTAACACTGGATATCAGTCTTCTTATGCCCAGGGATCTTCGTCTTCAGTTGCTCAACTATTTCAGCAGGTGCAGTAGCCCTATTAGGCACCTATGTACCCTCAGCAGAGGCCGACTTAGACCGAGTGGTAGAGGTTTCACTCAGCCTTCCAGTTCTTAGCAGGCTAGCTGTGGATAGGCTAGAGTGTTCACTCTGACTCCTCAGGATGCTTAGACATCTAATATGGTGGTAGCAAGTACTCTCTCAGTGTGTTCTTTTGAGGCTAGAGTTTTATTTGATCCTGGTGCATTACACTCTTTTGTTTCACCTATCTTTGCTTTAAGGATGGAGTGGCTACCATCCAAATTATTATTTCCCTTATTTGTAGTGACTCCACTTAGTGACGAGTTAGAGACAGACATATTATTTCCATCTTGTCCTGTGTTGGTAGAAGGTAGAGAGTTGCTGGCAGACTTAGTATTATTGGATGTAATTGACTTCAATGTGATCTTGGGGATGGATTGGTTAGCTTGCCATTATGCCACATTCGATTATCGAGAGAAGGTGGTGGTTTTCAGAATTCTTAATGATGAAGAGTGTTGATTCAGAGGCGATAAGAGTTCAATGCCTCAGAATCTTATTTCTGCAATCATACCTATAAAGATGCTTAGTAGAGGATGTAAAGGCTATTTAGCTATGGTCAGAGATACAAAGGTTGACATAGGAGCAGTTGAGAAGGTGCTAGTGGTGTGCAAGTTTCCTGATGTTTTTCCTGAAGAATTGTCGTGATTGCCACCGGACATAGAGATAGAATTCTTTATCGATGTTGTACCTGGTACGGATCTTATCTCTATGCCACCTTACAGAATGGTACCTGCAGAGTTGAAAGAGCTTTTTGAGCAATTGCAAGAGTTACTTGATAAGGGTTTTATTAGACCCAACACATCTCCTTGGGGTACACCAGTGTTATTTGCAAAAAAAAAAGATGGTAGTCTTTGAATTTATATCAACTACAGACAGTTGAATAAGGTCACCATCAAGAACAAATATACTCTCACAAGGATTGATGACTTATTTGATCAGCTTCAAGGAGCTCAGTGTTTTTCTAAGATTGATTTGAGGTCAGGGTATCATTAGTTAAGAATTTGAAGTGGAGATGTACCTAATACTGCATTTGAGATGAGATATGGCCATTATGAATTTTTAGTGATGTCCTTTGGGTTGACTAATGCTCCAGCAGCCTTTATGGACTTGATGAATCGGGTATTTAGGCCATAGTTAGACCAATTTATGACTTTCTTTATTGATGATATCTTAGTATATTCAAGAAGTAAGGAGGAGCATGCAAGGCATTTGAGGTTTGTGCTTCATACCTTGAAGGAATATTAATTGTATGCTAAATTTTTGAAATGCGAGTTTTGGTTGGGTCAAGTGGCATTCTTAGGCCACGTGGTATCCAAAGATGGCATTCAAATGGATCCTAAGAAGATTGAAGTAGTTGCAAAATGGTTGAGACCTACAATAGTCACCAAAGTGAGAAGTTTTCTGGGTTTAGCAGGCTATTATAAGAGATTTATGAAGGATTTCTCCAAGATTGCAGCGCCCTTAACAAGGCTAACTCAAAAGAATGTTAAATTTGCTTGGACTGACAGATGCGAAGAGAACTTTCAGTTACTTAAGGACTTGTTGACTTTAGCTCCAGTATTGACTTTACCTTCAGGGAATAAAGGGTATACGATGTCTTGTGATGCTTCTCGAGTAGGACTAGGGTGTGTATTGATGCAGAATGGGAGAGTAGTTGCTTATGCTTCACGTTAGTTAAAGAAGCACGAGCATAACTACCCTACCCATGATTTGAAGATGGCAGACATGGTGTTTGCTTTGAAGATATGGAGGCATTATTTATATGGTGTGACGTATGAAATATACACCGACCACAAGAGCTTAAAGTACATCTTTCAGCAAAGAGACTTGAATTTAAGACAAAGAAGATGGATGGAACTTCTAAAAGATTACAATTGCTCTATTCTTTACCATCCTGATAAAGAAAACATGGTAGCTGACACACTGAGTAGGAAGTCAGCAGGCAGTCTTGCACACATCAGCATAGAAAAGAGGCCAATCATTAAGGAATTGTATGAACTGATTGATCAGGGGTTCCAATGGAAGATAACCAAGAAATGTCTTTTAACTCAATTCAAAGTACGATCAGTATACTTGGATAGAGTTAAAGCAGCCCAGAGAAGAGATCCACAGTTGTAGAAGATTATGTTTGAAGTGCAACAAGGTCAATCCAGAGACTTTGTAATTGACAGTGAGGGCACGTTGGATTTAGGCACAAGGCTGTGTGTACCATATGTGGATGAATTAAGATAGGAGATTATGGAGGAAGCCCATTTTTCTGCTTACAGTATTCATCCAGGTTCTACCAAGATGTATCATGACTTGAAAGATACATACTGGTGGAATGGGATAAAGAGAGACATTACAGAATTTGTGTCCAAGTGTCTTACTTATCAGTAAGTGAAGTTGGAACATTAGAGGCCTTTAGGATTATTACAATAGTTGCGCATTCCAGAGTGGAAGTGGGATATGTTACAATGGATTTTGTAGGTGGTTTACCTTGTACATTAAGTGGTTATAATGCTATCTGGGTGATATTTGACAGATTGACAAAGTCAGCTCACTTTCTGCCAATTAAGAAGATTTACTCTACTGACAGGTTAGCAAGATTGTATGTTAATCGGATTATTTGTCTTCATGGAGTACCAGTGAGTATAGTGTCTGATAGAGGAGCCTTTTTCTTCTGTCTTTTGGCAAGAATTACATCAAGCTTTGGGTACAAGGTTGGAATTCAACACGATTTTTCATCCTCAAACTGATGGTCAGTCTGAAAGGACCATTCAGACTTTGGAGGATAAGCTTCGGATGTGTGTCATGGATTTTGGTGATCAATGGGACATACACTTACCATTGATTGAATTTGTATATAATAACAGTTATCATGCAAGTATTGAAATGGCTCCGTATGAAGCACTGTATGGAAAAAAGTGCAAATCGCCTTTGTGTTAGGAAGTTGGCGAGAGACAGTTGACAGGACTACAATTGGTGCAAGTTACTTCTGAAAAGATACCCATCATTCAGTAGAGGTTAAAGACAGCCTTCTTTAGACAGAAGAGTTATGCATACCCTAAGAGGAAGGATGTGTCATTCTCTGTTGGAGACTTGGTATTTCTTAAAGTGTCTCCAATGAAGGGAGTGATGAGGTATGGTAAGAAGGGTTAGTTAGCTCTAAGATATATCAGACCCTTCAAGATTCGATCGAGAGTTGGTGAAGTGGCATACCGACTGGTGTTACTGCCAGAGTTGTTGCGGATTCACCCAGTGTTCCATGTCTCGATGTTGAGGAAGTATGTTTCTGATCCTTTGGATGTTCTTCAGCCTCAAACAATGGAGCTCAGCGAAGATTTGGCGTATGAAGAGTACCCAGTGGAAATAGTGGATCGACAAGTTCGACGGCTCCACACTAAAGAAATTTCGATGGTGAAAGTACGTGGAGCAACCATATGGTGGAAAATTGCACGTGGGAGACCGAGTCAGTGATGCAAGTGGCATATCCTTATCTTTTTCATTTGTGAAAATCTTGTACTCCTTTTATTTTGTTAAAATTCGAGGACAAATTTTTATAAGGAGGGAAGATTGTAAACACCTGAATTATATTTTAAAAATTATAAAATAAATTTCTAGGACTTGCAGTGTTAATAAATATTTTATTAATATTAAGATTATTATTTAGTGAAATTAAATTTGAAGTTTTGGTGTTGAATATTATTTTAATTATTATTTTATAAAAGTATTATTTTATATGTTATTGTGTATATTTTATGGTGAAGAGAATTTATTTGGTATATTATTTTTGTCTATTGTATAGTGTTTTTTATGGGAGAGTTAGTATTTTATTATTATTATTTTAAATAAAAAAAGGGACATAATAAAAAAAATTTCAGGACTACTTTTTTTTTTCTTCTTCTTTCTTCTTTCCTTCTCTGCCAAGTCCGACCAAACCATTACCCACTACCTTGCCGTCATCGCCACCACGTCGCACCACTACCTCGAGCTCGCCATCCAGCCAGCTAGCCGCCAGAGCCACCTCCTTCCTTCCTTTCCCGTTCTCTATTGGTTTTGGCCGGAAATTACTTTGGTGGCCAGCGACGTTTCCAATATTGTTTGGCCGCGATTCTAGTGTCGTTGTAATCCTCATCTTTCAAGCTTCTCAAATCAACCTTCGGTTTCTTCGATCTCCTTCGAGATCGACTTGAAACGAGGTAAATTTATTTTTGAGTTTTTGTTAATTTTTGGTTAATTAAGTGAGCTTTAAGCTAAATGTTGAGTAGCAATGTTGATGTAGAGATTGAATGCTATGTAAAAATAGTTTTTCTATATTTTTTGGATTTATTTTTAATGTTTGGAATTTTTGTTCGGGTTACTATTCCGAGCCCAAAAATTTTAATAATTTTAATAAATACTATATATTATTTGGAATAATGTTTGAGAAGGAAATTTTGTAAAATTAATTATAGATAATTTATTATAATTTTTGGAAGTTATATGTGAAAAAATATAAATTTTAGAGAAAATTGCATAATGTGATTTTAAATTGATTTTTGGTGAATTTACAGTTAATTATTATGTATAATGATAATTTTGATTATTAGAAAGTATAAATTAATTTTAGTAGCTAAATTAGTATTTTTGTATATTTTGTTGATTTTAGATTAATTTTCGGAAATAATATAGATGTATATAAATATTATAATATTTAATTATTT
>CATIWM010114721.1:0-29128 GCA_949671775.1 Mallotus repandus | reverse complement strand
AAGAGCATAAGGAGCACAATGGCCTGTGGTAGGAGGAGACATCATAATGTTCCAGCCATCACTCCTCTATAATTACATAAAATAAAATAATTATGAAATGTCTAAAATACCCATATGATTACAAAATGCTACCCCTTGACATTTTACAGCTTGTCATTAATACAACATTCAATTTTTCACAAAATGAATCTGTTTGATTAATAAGTCAGTCCCTATTATATTAAAAAAACAACTTTAATAAAAAATTAAAATTTTTAAATTATACTTAGAATTCAAATTTATATAGCCGCTTGCAGGCAGTTTGATATTCGACTCGATAAAAGTTTGTTTGAGCTCGTTTAATAAATGAGCAGAGATCAAGCTATAGAAAGCTCGGCTCGTGAAGTTTGTAAACAAGTTCTAATAGAAACTCGTAAACCTGCTCGTAATTTTAATGTTTAGTAATTTAATTATATATATATAATATATAAATGTATGTTGTAAAAAATATTTTAGAAAATATATTATTAGAATAAAATTATAATTTTTATTAAATATATTGTAATTTATTTTTAATTTTTTAATGTATAATTTTAATTTTTAGTTTGTATTTTTTAAAATTTTTTTAGATTCGTTTAAGCTTGCGAATAGCTCGTGAATGCCAAGTGGGATAGCGAACTCGGCTCGATTATAAACTATACAAGCTTGAGCCGAATTACTCGCGAGCAGCTTTGTATTTGACTTGATTAAAGGTCGTTCAAGCTCGTATATTGAATCTTGTTTAATAAATGAGTTGAGCTCAAACTATAGAAAACAGTTCATGAAGCTCGTAAATAAGCTCGACTAGAAGCTCGTGAGTTAGCTCGTAATTTTAATGTTTAGTAATTTGATTTTATATATATATAACATATAAATTTATGTTGTAAAAATATTTTAGAAAATATATTATTAGAATAAAATCATAGTTTTTATTAAATATATTCTAATTTATTTAAAAAATAATTTATTTTTAATTTTCAATGTATAATTTTAATTTTTAGTTTGTATTTTTTAAAATTTCTTTAGACTCATTTAAGCTCGCGAATAGCTCGTAAACACCAACTGGGATAATGAGCTCAACTCGATTATAAATGAAACAAGTCTGAGCTAGTTAAAACTTAGCTCGGCTTGGCTTGGTTACACCCTATATATATATATATATATATATATATATATATATATAAACATGTTCATGCATCATATTTATTTTTAAAATATACTAACACTCAAATTTATTTATATACTAAAAATATATATGTATAATTTGATGTGTATATAAGTTATTAACTTCTAAAATTTTCATATTTTAACTAAAAACAAAATAATCAACTAAGATTAACTAAACTATTTTTCCATCGTAATTGACTATAAGAATTAATTTATTAAGAGCCTATTTGTTCGAGCCAAAATCCACTCAAAAATGGGAATGAGATTGATCCATTACCATTGTTTGTGTTTGTTTTGGAGGAAATATCACCACATATCATGTTTGACCATCTTTCTTTCTTTCACTTTTGTTTTTTTTTTTTTTTTCACTTTTGGGCACCTTTTGCTCCGTATTTTCAACTGAGAAAGCCGCTCCGTGCACAACAAAAATATAAGGAAAAAAATTCTCCATTTTTCCACCATTCCAAAGAATTTGCATAAAATCTGCATGGGTTATGAAAAGACATGAGCCCCTTCCCTTCTCTTTTGGATGAATGGGGTGGTTTAGAAGGCGCTTTTCGATCTACAGTCCCTCGATGCGAAGGGTTGGGCAGGTAGTATGGGCCCTTTGACTTCCAACTATGTATTGTGCGGCTACCACAAAGTGAATGAAGGAAAGCACTTCAAGCTTTCTTCGCCAGAGAGAGTAGAAAAGGGAAGAAGTGACTCATTTACTTCGCTTTGCTTCCAGGACGAAGTGAAGCCTTAAAGATTGACTTAGCGTGGGGGGCCAAGCATTATGAGTTGGAAAGAAACAAGTTACGACATTACGGGCCGATTACAAGAAGAAAAGCTTCGTAGACTCGACAAGTCACTTATAGAATGCCTACTACTAGGTGAAGGCTTTCTACTTCGTTTAATAAGGGATGGGAGATAAGTTTCGCTTATATATATATATATATATATATGGAAATGGGGTGATATATATATATATATATGGAAATGGGGTGATTTGGAGCAATATATATATATATATATATATATATATATATGGGATGATTTGGAACAAGGAGTATATTATGTATTTGTATATATATATACTTTCAATAGGCTGATGCTCTGACTCATTCTGAATGGACACTTCCTTATCAGGTAAAAATGTATCAATTCGAATTGGCTCTTCATTAAACACTTCCATTCACTGCTTCTCTAGTTCATCAATTGCTTCTCCATCAACTTGTGAAGTATCTATTGTCAATTCCCATTTGATAGACCTATTTGCCTAAAAAAAGTGGCATATAGTAAGTCTCTTGCACACAAGGGGATACCGTTGCTGGATGTCACAGTTATGGGGCGCCATAATTATTTTCTTCTCTCTTGAACAAAACAATTGAGGGCACTGCCTTTTTTTAGCTTTCAGAGGTGCTGGCTATATCAATCATCACCTAGAACAGGCCTAGGAAATAGATAAAATGGAATCATCAAACCTATTAAATCGACACAAAGATCTAGAAACCAGGGAAACAGATATGACAACTTTTGCTCACAATAAGACACAGAATGGACATTAGTAATATTTGTATATGTATGTAAGAGAAGTGCGACGACCTCAGCACCACATCTATTTTAGTTAAGGTGTGGCACTAGCTTCAATAAAATTTTATAACTTTCTATACATTTCTATCATTGTCCATGTAATTGATAAAATTATTTTCCTTTTATTCACAATGCTATGAAATAAGGATATTTGAGAAAGAACAATAATTTTTTTTTTCTGAAAAAAAACCTCCTAATTTGTTTTGTCATTTAGTCATTTTCTGTTGTTTGGCTAAAGTTTCATTCACTGCTCATGAAGGAAAGGAAATTGGGACTTATTAGTTATATGAATGTTTCCAGTATATTTCTTTGTATTTATATTGAAGGTATATATACCTTCTATTTCATTCTTCATTTAATGTTCATTCCCCTAACATACTTAAATTTATGGCATCTTTGAACTGTCTTTGATTAGGTTATTTGAGGATGTTAGATTTATTGTTTACTTAGTGACTAAAGTCAATATGACTTGGCCCATCTTAGTTGTTGCGTCTGTTAATAATAATGTCCTGATTTGTAGGACTTTTGTTTAGATTTTTTTATTTATTCCTAATAAATTGACCACGTCTCTAGTTCCTGTAAACGTGATAGCTTTATTTTCGCGATTCTGTTTTGTAAGGCTTGTATAAAGCCATAGTATCTTTCACTAAATAAATTAAGCTTTGCACTTCAAGTTTACTTGTACTGTTTGTTTGAAACTTGAGAGCACAACAGTGGTATTAGAGCTCCACACAGGGCCTGATTGAGAGAAGTTAGGAACTACAGTATCCTAACAAAAGAGAAAGAGTGAAACACTTGGTGAGAACGAGTGAAACACTTTGTGAGGTTAAAAAAAAGGAGAGTGTGTGAGAAGTCCGAAATGGGAACAAAAAAGTTAGCGATGGCTACATATAAGTATGTTCAAGCTGCTATTCCTCAGTTTGATGGTCACTACGATCATTGGGCTATGTGCATGGAGAATCTTCTTCGATCCAAAGAGTACTGGCACTTGAATGAGACAGGAGTTCCCACAATAGAAGATGTAGCTTAGCCAACAGAGGCACAAAAGGAAACAATGGAAATGTTACGACTTAAGGATCTAAAGGTGAAAAATTACCTTTTTTAGGCCATTGATCGCACTATCATGGAGACAATTTTGATAAGGGAAGTTCCAAAAGCATATGAGACTCTATGAAGCAAAAGTACCAGGGGTCAACACGAGTTAAGAGGGCTCAATTGCAAGCTTTGAGAAGAGAATTTGAAGTACTGCAGATGAAAGAAGGAGAGAAGGTGGACGAGTATTTTTCTCGAACACTGGCTATTGTAAATAAGATGAAAGTTCATGGAGAAAAGATGGAGCAGGTCACAGTTATTGAAAATTTTTTACGATCAATGACTGCCAGATTTGATTATATGGTATGTTAAGTGGAGAAGTCAAATGATTTGAGCTAACTTACCATAGATGAGCTTTAAAGCAGCTTACTTATTCATGAACAAAGAATGAACAGTCACAATAGAGGTGATGAACAAGCTTTGAATGTTTCATATGAAGAAGGAGGCAGAGGCAGAGGTGGTTGAGGTGCATCTCGAGGTCGTGGAAGAGGCAGAGGTAGACAGGGATTTAACAAAGCACTTGTGAAGTGCTACAAGTGCCACAAACTAGGACACTTTCAATATGAATGTCCTAGTTGGGAAAAAAGAGTTCATTATGTAGAAGTAGATGAAGATAAAGAAATATTACTACTGATGGCTCAAGTGGATTTCATGATTCTCAGAAGGGAGCGATGCGAGTTTAGGACTTAGGTTGTAGCAATCATATGACTGAAGATAAGAAGTGGTTTCTCCATCTAGATGAGACATTCAGGCAGGTTGTAAAACTCGACAATAACGCAAAAATGGCAGTGATGGGGAAGGAAAGCATCAAGTTGCGAGTCAACAAAACATGTCAGGTGATTACTGAAGTATATTATTTACCCGAGCTTAAAAATAATCTACTTAGTTTTGACCAGTTGCAAGAAAAAAAAATCTTGCTATTCTAATACAACATGGAGTATGCAAGATTTATCATGATACATGAGGCTTGATTATACAGAATAAAATGTCTGTTAATCGGATGTTCATTCTTTTTGTTGAATTGGAAACACAAGTGCAAGCTCAAGTTCCAATTCCTAATCCTGCATGCTTCAAGATTACATCTGAAGATCAAGCTGACTTGTGGCACTATAGATTTGGGCACTTAAATTTCAAAGGCTTAAAAACCTTATCTTCTAAGAGGATGGTGAAGGGTATGCCTCCTCTTACTGCTTCCTCTGAAATATGCACAGTATGTATGGTTGGAAAGCAACATCAAGAGACCATTCCTAAGAAGAGTTTATGGAGAGTTACTCAGAAGTTGCAACTCATACATGCCGACATCCGCGGTCCCATCACACCTGAATCAAACAACCATAAAAGGTACATAATCATATTCATTGATGATTATATTAGAAAGTTATGGACTTATTGTTTGAGTCTCAAGTCAGAAGCACTTACTATGTTCAAAAATTTTAAGAGTCTGGTAGAAAAAGAAAGTGGAAATGTTATATGTTGTCTTCAAACTGATCGAGGAGGAGAGTTTACCTCTCTAGAATTTAATGATTATTGCAGCTCAAATGGTATTTCTAGACAGCTCACCACAACCTACACCCCACAATAAAATGGGGTTACAGAGTGAAAGAACTGGATGATCATGAACATGGTGCGATGCATGTTAACTGAGAAGCTTATCCCTAAAGAATTCTGGCTGAAAACTGTCAACTGGATTGTTCACTTGCTCAACTAATGTCCTACACTTGCTGTAAAGGATAAGACGCTAGAAGAAGCATGGAGTGGCCTTAAACCCTCAGTGGAACACTTTAGGGTGTTCGGTTGTATCAGACATGTGCACATCCTAGGCAAAAATAGGCAGAAACTTGATGATAAAATTTTGCAATGTGTCTTCTTGGGTTTAAGTCAGGAATCTAAAGCCTATAGAATGTATGACCCTGTGTTAAAAAGGTCATTATAAGTAGAGATATGGTGTTTGAAGAAGACAAGCAATGAGATTGGAGTAAAGCAGCTACAAGAGCCATTCTTGAATGGGGAGATGAAGATGAGATGCAAGAGTATGAAGCAAAAGGCATGCATGAAGAAGAATAGGAAGAGCAAGCTGAAAATGGTACAAATGGTTCCAGTTTGTCATGAAGTGAAGAAGTTGAACACAACCCTCCAAGTCCAACTCAAGGGAGGGTTAGAAGGGCACCAACTTGGATGGACGATTTTGTAAGTGGTGGGGGATTATTTGAAGAAGAAGAAAATAATTTTTTGATGTTTGCTACTTCTAATGATCCTATGTCTTTCAAAGAAGCTATCAAAAGCTCAAAGTGGAGAGAGGCAATGGACTTGGAAATCAAAGTTGTTGAGAAGAATGGGACTTGGGAGCTCACTACACTTCCAGTTAGAGCAAAAAAAAAAGGAGTAAAATGGGTATTTAAGACCAAGCTAAATGAGAATGGGGAAGTGGATAAATTTAAAGCAAGGCTTGTTGCCAAGGGATACTCCCAGCAATTTGGAATAGACTACACCGAAGTTTTTGCGCCTGTAGCTCATTGGGATACCATTCGAATAATTCTAGCTCTTGCTGCATGTAAAGGTTGGAGTGTGTACCAACTCGATGTGAAGAGCGCCTTCTTGCATGGAGAATTGAATGAGGCAATTTTCATTGAGCAACCTCAAGGCTATGAAGTGAAGGGAGAAGAAGACAAAGTTTATAGACTCAAAAGGGCATTATACGGACTCAAACAAGCTCCTTGAGCTTAGTACAACAAATTTGAGTCCTACTTAATGAAAGAAGGTTTTGAAAGATGTCCCAATGAACACATGTTATTTACAAAAGCTAAAGAAGGAGGGAAGTTACTTATGGTAAGTGTGTATGTTGATGATCTCATTTTCAAAGGGAATGATGAAGCAATGTTTAAAAATTTCAAAAAGTCGATGAAACAAGAGTTCGACATATCTGACCTTGGGAGAATGAAATACTTTCTCAGTGTTGAAGTGGTGCAAAGCAGTGGAGGAATCTTCATCAACTAAAAGAAATATGCCAATGAAGTGCTTGAAAGGTTTGGCATGGAGTATTGTAATCCGGTAAAAAATCCAATTGTACCAGGTTTTAAACTTGGAAAAGATGAAGGTGGTGCTAGTGTTGATGCAACTACTTACAAACAAATGGTTGGGAGTCTTATGTATATGACAACCACCAGACCTGATTTAGCTTTTGTGGTGAGTTTAATCAGCAGATTCATGGAGAGGCCAACTGAGCTACATCAAGCAGTTGTGAAAAGGGTTCTTCGTTACTTAAAAGGAACTACAGAGTTGGGGATTTTTTACAAAAGAGGTGGAGAAGAGAAGTTGGTAGCCTATTCAAATAGTGATTATGCGGGAGATATTGAAGATCGAAAGAGTACATCAGGGTAGGTATTTTTGCTCAGTTCAGGTGTAGTAGCATGGTCTTCAAAGAAACAACCAGTGGTCACTCTCTCTACCACTGAAGCAGAATTTATAGTAGCTGCTTCTTGCGTAAGTCAAAGTGTGTGGATGCGTAGGATTCTTGAAAGCTTGGTCATAAACAAGATAAGTGCACTGATATTTTTTGTGACAATAGCTCCACAATTAAATTATCAAAGAATCCGATTATGCACGGTAGAAGTAAACACATTGATGTTAGATTTCATTTTCTTCATGATTTAACAAATGATGGAGTTGTTAATTTGGAGTACTGTGGATCGAAGAATCAGTTAGCAGATATTATGACTAAGCCTTTGAAGCTCGAAGTGTTCATTAGGTTAAGAGAGCTGCTTGGAGTTTGTTCAGCGCCAGAGATAAACTGACTGCAAATTGCATATCAGTTTAAGGGAGGGTTTGTTAGATTTATTGTTTACTTGGTGACTAAAGCCAATATGACTTGGCCCATCTTAGTTGTTGCTTTTGTTAATAATAATGTCCTGATTTGTAGGACTTTTGTTTAGATTTTTTTATTTATTCCTAACAAATTGACCACGTCTCTAGTTCATGTAAACGTGATAGCTTTATTTTCGCGATTCTGTTTTGTAAGGCTTGTATAAAGCCATAGTATCTTTCATTGAATAAATTAAGCTTTGTACTTCAAGTTTACTTGTACTGTTTGTTTGAAGCTTGAGAGCACAACAGAGGATGGGGAATTGTTGGACCGCATATTGTCGAAGTAAGGATCTTTATTTCTGAAATTCTTTCTTGCAATTGCTCCAACATAATAGTAAATGAAACATTCTATTTAAATAAAAAAATATACAACATAATTAGCTCTTGACAGATAAATAAAAAAAAAAAAACTTATGTCCAATGAATCAACTTCCATAATCAAAATTACATCATTATAGACATGATTTATATTAGACCATTTGTATAGTATCAATTTGTATATCTCCATTTTTTTTATTAATTAAGATTTTTTGCTACTTCTTTCTCTTGTTTTCTTTATGGTTAATTTTACTAGCTATTGTTTGAACTGAAGTTTGGAGTTCATGTTTAATTATACATGTAACTTATTTTATTGGTTGATTTTACTAGCTTATTTTATTTTTGCAACATGTTCTAAAATATATTGGCATTTTATATTGGTGTATATATATTTTTATTATATATTGCTTTTCATATTTTCAGGTACTATCATCGATAATTATGTTACTAAAGAAACTTTGGAATACGACATAATGAAGCTCATCTAGAATTATCTTCAATTTTATATCGATTTTGTATATTTTTATAATATTTTGTATTATATTATTGCATATAAGTATTACAATTGATTGAAAAATTAATTTTATGAAATTTAATTCTTGTGAATTAAATTTGTGTTTTAATATAAAATAAAATAATTTATTTATAATTTAATTAATAATATTAAATAAATATAATTTATTTTAAAATAAAATAATTAGAGAAGCAATTATGTTAGTTGCTATTTTAGAAATGAATTTTCTGTTTCAATTTTGAACAAAATAGCAATGGAATTTAGTCCATTTCTATATGGTAATGGAAAATTTTCTGTTTCAATTTCTAATAAAATAGAAACGGAATTGTTTCCATTTCTAAATTTTACAAAATAGAAACAGAATTAAGTCCGTTTCTTAAAATAGAAACGAAAAATTCAAAAACGGAAATATTTTTGTTGGTAATTGAGAAACACAATTTCCACTGCTATTTTTGTAATATAGAAATTTCGCAAATTTAGAAACGGAAATGTCGTTTCTATTCCATCGCAATTTTTTAGAAACGAAATTTATATGTTGTAAAAATTAGAAACGGACATGAAAATTAAGTCGCTAATATTTAGAAAGGTCCCTTTTTGAAATGGAATATTAGCGACCGAATTTTCATGTCCGTTTTTAATACTTTATATAATTAATTATTTATTTGGATTTAATTGGATGATGATGATATGGTGGTGGATGTATGGAGAATGCAATGGTGGAATTTGTGAGAGTGGTGAAAGTAAAAGAGAAAGTGGTGGCTAGAAGTTGCAACACATGATCCTGTTGTGCACGATGTAGCAACTCATGGTATGAACAATAGTGATTTTAAATGATGCTCACCACATGTTTGATGAAATGCCAAAAAAGAGATTTTCGTTATTTTTTCAAGATTTCTGAGCTAATTTTGATGTTATTTATTTTTTCTTTAGTTTACTACTATTTTGATGAAATCAGATGGTATTTTTTTTTGAAGGCAATCAGATGGTATTCATGCATGAAAAAAAATGGAACCTTTTGTGAAGAATGGCTATGGTTTGGATAGTAATTTTATCTTTACTTGCTCTAAGACGCATGATTTTCACTCACTTGTACACTCTAACATTTCATAAGCTTAATCAGTTAAAAATGTTGATTTAAGGTGTCAAATTGGTCCAAAATAAAACTTTAGATGTGTTATTAGTCACAATGAAAGTTGAGAGGTGTAATGGGTTAAAATGGTAAAGTTTAGGGGTGAAATTTAGCATTCGACCATTTTTTTTATCTATTTATATTAGGAACAATTACTATTTGGCCCCTGAAATTTACTGTATTGTATTAAGTGCTCCCTCACTTTTAAAAATTATATTTATTCATCCCTCGCTTCATTCCATTACAGTATACGATCCTTTTGTCAATATTTTTACTATTTTTTTAAAAATGAATGAGAAAAATAATGTAAAATCGAAAATAAAAATAAAAAAGTCGTAACTACCTTATAGCCTGCTATATGTATCATTCCATTTTTATATGACCAGTAACCAAAAATCTTACCACCATCACCGCCACCGCCATCACCGCCACCATGTTTCTTCATCCGCCTCCGCCTCCACGTCAACCGCCACAACACCTCAGTTTGTTGATCCATTGAGCTAATAAGCTACTCAAATGATTGTGGGTAGGCATAGCGGTGGACGTCTGTAACATCCATGGCTGAAAAAGACGAACCGATTGCCGGCTAGGTTCTTTTGGAATGGGAAGCATTTGCATCACTTGTTCAGTCACTCCACCAGACTCAGATGTGATTAGATAATACAAAACCCGAAAGAACACCATCAACTGAGACACAAAATTAAAAACCTCTGTTGCACCATAGATTGTGGAATTTCCCATAGAGACATGAGCTTAGCACCGATACCAACAACGGAAGCACTATTTGCAACGACACGTTGTGACACATCCATCCCTCGAACATCAAACTCTTTTGCATTCTCAACTAGATCCCCCCGGGGTGATTATCAACTCCTTAAAAATTGCATCTAATTCTGTATAAATTTCTCCCCAGTGACGATTTCTAACTTTGACTCTGTGTAAGGTGATGGGCTCATTAAACCAGACGATTGTTGAGATGAATTAGCAGGAGAACTAATAACAAAGTGCTTGATCCCAGTGATAAGCTCAGTCATATTATACTACATAGCTAAATTATCTATTTGATCAAATATCATTTCATAGAATGTAGTCGTGTACTTATCTACCATCCCAGGAACATCATTGTCTTCCATCCATTTCTTAATGCCAATCCTTTCTGCATAATTGCTCTCTTCCAACGAAATGACTGTGTCCTTCCCTTCAACACCAATCTTGTAAGAGAAAATTATCAATCTAGCCAAAGCCCTAACAATCAGTGTTCATCTGCCGCCACTCCAGAATTAAATCGGCACCCTTTGTCTTTCTCTCCTTATTTTTTTCTCTGTGTTGCTAAACAGTGATAAATAAATGGGTTCTCTGTTTAGTTCTACTAAAAGGACCAAGGAAGAAATTGAAATGGCACTCAACAAAGCCTAAGTGCTTGTTACTTCTGCTCTTGTCTTCGTTTTCAGGGTCCCCAAATTCTCAGATCTTTAGTTATGGCCAAAGTACCGTTCCTAATGTGTTTATTGGTGGAAAACATATTGGTGGCTGTGATAGTAAGTGCTTTCTTTCTATTCTGAATTTTTCTTTTCTTCAATTTTCATGGCGACTCAATGGTTCTATTTTTTTTTCCGGTTGAAGGTGTAATGGAGAAATACCAAAAAGGTGAGCTCTCGACTCTTCTCAATGATGATGGGGCTATTGCTCAGAATGATCCTCTCTAGGACAGGAGAGGCAACGACAGCAAGTGCTGGGATTGGTGGCGATGGTGGTTCCTGAAAGAAATAACGACAGTAGTCTCCGTAATTATCTGTCTTTATGGCGCAGTGGTCTCTATGGCACCCCAGCATGAACCTTGTAGCAACCTCAGTAAGAAAATTAACAGCAAACTGTCTGTCTCCAATATAATCTTATGCCATCCCTTATCCCAAGCTAAAGATAAACAGTCCCAAATACCCCACAACTCAGCAACTACAACGAAGCTCATCCCTATGTTATGAGAGGTTTCTAATTTTTTTTATTTCATTTTTTGGCCATTGTTGTTATGAGAGAGAGCAGAGTTTGAAGGTTTTTTTTTTTTTGTCATTTCATAGTATTTAACTGTTATGTGATAGAAAATATAAAGGAAAGACTATTTAATTTATTTTTTCAAAATTGAGAGGTGACTAAATATAATTTTTAAAAGTAAGAGACCAATTAATATAATATAGATAATATTAGGGGATAAATAATAATTATCCTTTTATATTATTAAGACATATTTAATTTAAGTTGATTATATGTATTTATTTAATTTGTACGTTTTAAATAATTTAATTTTATATTCAAAATAATAATTTTTTATTTTAAAATTTACTATTATTTATAATATAAAATTTAAGCTAATTAAACTAAAAATTACTCATAATCTTCAATAATTATTTAGAATTTAGAAATTAAACTAATTAAAGTAAAAATGACCTATAGTATTTAATAATTATTTTTTTAATAAAAATCACAAAGTAAATGATTATATGATATTATTTTAATATTTCTTATAATTAATTTTTTTCAACTTTAGAACTTATTTCATATAAAAATATTATGATCATAATTAATCATAAGATAATAAAAAATCATTAGTTATTTGTTAATAAATTTTTTTTAAAAATAAAAGTTGTATTTTTTTTATATAACAATTTAAATATTACGGTCCCATTAAACTTATAATTTATTATAGTTTTAGTAAATTTTTCATTTGAGCTATGACACTTTATTTCTTCAATATTTTTAAGATTAATACTTTTATTTACATAAAAATTTAATATAATGTAATTTTTTAAATTCAACTAATAATTAAATGATAAATATTAATTAATTTACTTTTAACTCTTTTTTGTTAAATTCTAATCATCTTGTTGGTCCCACAAAATAAATTTTTTTGTGGATCCCATAAAATAAAATTTTAGCAAATTTAATTTTATGGAGTCCATAAGAAGATTATTCTGCTTAATTGGATGCTTACATGACAAATAAAAAAAAATATACTTATTCAGACTGTCATGTATGCTAAATTTAATCGGAAATTATTAAGGGACTATGATCTGAAAAAAAAATAGAAATTAAGAGACCGAAAAGAAAAAATTAAAAACATAGTACCATTTTAAAACATGAGTCAAAGTTATGACACTGTTTGTGCAATAAACCCATATATATATATATATATATATTATATATGTATTACATTTTAATAATGTTCTTAGAATATGTTTTATTCTTGAAATAATTTGTGAACTATATTAATGTACTTTAGTATCAAATGAATAATATATAATAATAATAATAATAATAATAATAAATGCTTGAAAATATTATATTGTTTATGGCCTACTGATGTAAAAAATTAGAACATTTACTGTAATTTTATTCCAATCTTTTAGTTTTGACAAAAATGTTCTGATTTAACCAATGTTTGACAATTTCATCATAAATAATTATTTAGTCAAAATTAAATAAAAATACTAATGTGATATATTTTATTATAGTCAATTTTACCCTTTGAAAATATTAAACTTATAATGGTTATTGGTATAAAAATCCTAAGGTTTGAAATTTTTGGTGATTTATCCAAAATTTTAAATTTTGATAAACTATTTTAATTTAACTAATTTTATATCTTTATTTAGAATTAAAATAAAAATAATGACACATTAATGAAATAATTAAATTTATTGTTGAAAAATTATTATAATAATTTTTCAAATTAAATATACTTTAATGAAAAAATTATTCCTGTAAATGATTTAAAATTTTTAATTACTTCATAAATATTAATTTAGAATCTGCTAAAATACTTAACTTTAAAATGTAAAGAAAGCTTATTATGGATATAATTTATTAAAATAACAACCATTCATAAATTTAAAAAAATTTCGCAAATGAATTTAATTCATGTAATATTTTTTTTATTTAATTTTGATCAAATGGTAAAATATTTTTATCAAAATTAAAAAAAAGGACAGAATTGCCAAAATTTTTAAAAATTTAGATTTTTTGTGACAATATATTATTATAAATTTATAATATGAAGCGTAAATTTGACATATTGTAGATATCATGTCAACATCTTTTATTCAATTTTGACTCATTGTCTCTCTGTGTGAAATTGGGACTTTTTTTTGTCAAAATTAAAAAATTGGCATAAAATTGTAAAAGTTCACAATCATTTAGATTTTTTATACCAATAATTCATTGTTTATAGATAGTAAATTATAATAAGTTTAGAAAATATTGTGATATTTATACCCAAATTAAAAATTTGTTACAAATTTATTATAAATAGAAATGTTTAATCTTTGTTACCCAAATGAAAAAAATTGATATGATAACAAGATGCATATCAATAGCACCACCTAAGATACCACACTGTTATTTATATAATACTCAACCCATGATTTAAAAAAAAGTATGAAAACACCTAATTTGTTAAAAAAAAAAAAAAAGTCCTAATGTAATTAATTAAATTTCAGAAAGCGTAGATTTTGTTTCTGTAATTGTCTAACCAAGCACAGATGCTTTCTACAAATAGCCAAAACCTGTGCATATATTTACATAGACGAAACTTTCTACGTGTATTTGAACTAAACAATTCACCCATTTCTACCAGTTTCAAATCTTTCTTTTCAGCCAGGTAATTTTACGTATTTTGATCTCATATTTCCTCTATGATTTCTCATATCCTTATCAAGCGTTTCCATTCTTAGGATTTTCTTTTATACACGCACAATAATTCATTGTGATAGAGAGGTATATGTACTGGTATTTTCCATGTTTGTTGTCTATATCATTCTAAAGCAACTTTGTTATTCTTAGGCAGAATGGTGACCTTGTGCAGTTCAAGCAGTGTATCAGACACAATCAGCGAGTTACCAAACATCATAATAGAGCAGATTCTGATGCGGTTGACGCTGAAAGAGGCAGTGAGGACAAGCATATTATCAACCAAATGGCGATACAAATGGTTAGCAGTCCCACAACTTGTATTTGATTATCCTTGCAACCATAAGCTATCAACATTAGAAAAGACTAATCTTATCGTAGCTGTTTACCAAGCTTTATTACTTCATCGCGGACCTCTTTTCAAGTTCAGTTTATCTGTTTCGGATATGGATAATTTTTCTGACGTCAATCATTGGTTACATTTCCTGTCGAGGAATGATATCGAAGATTTCACCCTTCGATTTTGGACGGGAGAGAACCACAGATTGCCTTGCCATTTATATTCATTTCAACAGCTTAGATATTTAAATCTTTATAATTGCGTATTTAAACCTCCAATCACGTTCAGAGGATTTGATAGTCTTGTTAGCCTTGAGTTTCGTAAAGTGCAGCTTGCAGCTGAAAGGTTCGGCATTTTCATCTCTAATTGTCCATTGCTTGAAAGATTAACATTGGAAGGCTGTCCCCATTTCTATTGCCTAAGAGTCAGTTCTCCAAAGCTTAAGCATTTGTATTTCAGCGGAACTTTTGATTCTGTCATATTGAAAAATATGCCAATGCTTCAAGTGGTCTCAATTGCTTTGAATGGCATGGCTGAAATTGCAAAGTATATCAAGGAAAGAAAAAATTGTAATTTGTATGAGATTGCTTCAAGTATACCTGCAATTGAAGACTTATCAGTGCAACTTTATTTTGTTAAGGTACACCCAAAACATTGCTTCTTGTCAAAATGGTGTTCATTATTGCATATTTTAGTCAAAATGGTGTTTGCTTATGTGCCACTTATTCATATTTGCATCAAGTTTTTGGCTATGGGAGGTGTACAAAACAGGCTTCCCAAGACTTTAGATCATCTCAGAATCCTCCACCTCTCCGATTTATGTTTCAAAAAGATAGAGGAGGTCTCGTGTGCTCTTTGCTTGATTAGAAGCTCACCCAACTTGGAAAAGCTTACCATCAAGGTGAATTGCTGCAACATTTTTTTTTTGGGTCCTTAGGCCCATATTACTTTTAAAGGGTATAGCTAGGTTAATTTGTGTCTCATTTCTAGGCACTTAAAGAGACAGATGCAGCCATGGAAGAAGCCGCTGTAGACCATTTGAGAGGGCAATACGTCTCTGCAGATTGTTCATTGAACAGACTGAGAACAGTAAAGATGCAGCACATAGGTGGAGTGCAGCCAGAAATGGAGTTCATGAAGTTTCTGTTGGCTGTTGCAACCAGGCTTGAGACAATTGAAATTTTACCTATTAAAGAGAAGAACTTACATCGAGGGTTCCAAATATTGAGAGAGTTGGTACGATTTCGACGAGCTTCAGCAACAGCTGAAATTATTTACTTAGATCCAGAGGCACAAGAATAATACAGGGTTTCTTTCTCTTTTTTTCCTTAAAAAGTAGTCATATATATAAATTAAGGAAAAAGATAGTCTTAGTGGGCGCTACGGTAGTGGGCATTAAAATATTTAGGAGTGCTCATCGGACGGTTCGGTTGATATAACCGAAAACTGATTAATTTTGTGAAAGTAAAATTGGTAATCGAACTGAATAAAAAAGTATTAAAAATCCTTCAGTTTGGAAGGTCGAATTTTTTCGATTCAGACGGATTGAAAAATAGGTTGGGCCGGATTGAGCCCAATTGGGCTGGACTAAATTATTTAAATAAAATTAAAATTATAAACATTTTTCACATTCATTCTTTTACAATATTCATGTGAAAGTGCAACTACCTATTATATGCATATGTACATATATGCATTTAAATACAAAAAGAATGCCTCAATGTCAATTAAAAAAAATAACTGATTACATATTAATGATTTTGCTATCTAAATTTAAAAAATAACTCAATTTAATTACAAAATAAATCCAAATTGATTTGCGTTGAGGCTCTAATGTTTGACTAGTTCAACAAAAAATAATAGAACCAAACTGGATCTGCAAAAATTATGAACAAGTCTTGCACACATCAATTTAAACAATTAGTAAATATAATCAGTACAACTAATATAATTAATAATAAAAACAGATTAAGAGAGACTCATATTATAATGTTTTCAAGTCACATAAAAATGAAAGCCAGTGAATATTTCCAGCAACAAATAATTTGTCACAAAAAAAATACATGCTAAAACATTCTTAAGAACTCAACTCAATTGGTGAAAGCATCAATAATGACAAACTAGTTCAGTCAGAAAATGCACACCCCTATTTATACACATTCAAATGTAAAGGGGCTCAGATGCTAAGTTTTGTATTCACAGAAAAAAATGCGGCCTTATTTCTGGCAACAATAAAAAGAGTCATGAAAGAAATAGAGGCAAGCATTCTAACATAATCAGAAAGAATGGTGGAAGCATCATCACAGCCATATGCATCAAGTATGAAACAGCACCATAGGCACACCAAAGTTCTGCATCACAGACAGGCACACCAATTTAACAATGGCCAACAAATATAAAAAAATATTAGCATCATTCCGAGTTGTTGCAAACCAAATTACAACACATCCAAACTTTAGGCACACCAAGTAGTGGTCACAAAAGAATCCAGCAGTCAATATGTAACAGGTTCTCAGAGGGTCAAATGCAAAATTAAAATAAAATGTTCAGGCAGTTCAACATAATTACTAAAGAGAGGTCAGCAAAATGCACAGACAGTAGCTATTGCAATTTTGATTTCACTTTTTTAAGCAAGTATGCAACAACTACCACTACCACTGCCATGTATAGTTATAATTATTTGGAACTTGATGCAACAGTAGGTCCATCGCCTACTTGGGGTAAATTTATGCATAAAAAAAATAAGAGTTGAGTTATTAGTAAGTAGCCAGAAGTGAAAAGCAAAGGAATAAAGACAACAAAAGTAAAGAATAATGCAGTAAATGACTATTAGTACCCTTTTCTAAATTCTCTAAATCTTCCATTATCTCCTCAATGTTGATTGGTTGATTAGGCTTCCTCAGCCAATCATGTATGTAAAACAAAGATTCCATAATTTTAGGAGTCAAAGAACTCCTAAACACATCAAGGACCCTACCACCAGTACTAAATGTTGATTCTGATGCAACTATGAAGATAGGTACAACTAAAACATCAAAAGCCAATTTGGAAAGAATCAGGAACCTATCAGCATTAAGCTTCCACCACCGAAGCAAATCAAAAGGCCCCTCTTCCTCTAAAGTTGACTCACTCAAATAAATATCCAATTCAAACCATTTGCTTCCACCTATTCCAAACTCCAACCTTCTTAAATTCAACTTTTAACAAAGACACCTTAGATGTATAAGTAGTAGCAATTCTAGTCTCACTAGAAGTAGATAATGTGCAAGTTTGAGTAGCAGAATCAGTAGGACTAGTAGATGCATAGAGTGTAACATAGTCATCAAATAATTCATACATAACAAATTTCATAGTAGAAAATAAGCTTCCACCAATTGATTGACCATATATATTTTTCCAATGAAAACTCTATAAAATCTAGCTTATCTCTAGGGTCCAACACATTAGCAATAAGGATCAATAGATTCATTTTATCCAGATCACCCCAATACTTATCAAATTTACTTTTCATTGATAAGCCCATTGACCTTTTCTATGGATCATTAGATTTCATCCAACCATTCAAAACACAGAAGAGATCACATAGCTCAGAGAAGAAAGTGTTAGAAGTTACATACAAGGAACCATAAATTCAGATGGTCATTTTATAAAAAACTTTTAAAAATGCAACAAGTTGTTGAGCAACAATCCAATCATCATCGTTAGGAACTTCATCACTAAGATCAGCTCTAAAAGCTGATTTAGGAACTTCATCCACAAGATTAGTTCTAAAAGCTGATTCACATTCATCAAATCTTTTAAAGACTTTTTTCATATAAACAAGCAGAGTGCAACATTAAATAAGTAAAGTTCCATCTTGTTGGCACATCTAGACACAAAGCAGTCTTATTTTCATTTCCAATCAACTCAGCAAATTCTTTGAATTTGTTCAACCTAGATGGTGAATTTCTAATCCATATAACTGTTTCTCTTACCCTCTTAACAGAAATGTTGGACACCTTAAGCCCCTCACTAACTACATGGTTTAAAATATGTGCAATACATCTCATATGCACATATTTGCATCTCACTGAACTTGTCCCCAAACTAAAAAGTTTTTTTTTTAAAAAAACTCACAACAGTGTCATTTGTAGAAGCATTGTCAAGTGTAATTGAGAAAATATTTTTCAGCCCCCACTCTAACAAACATGACTCAATTGCCTTAGTAATGATGTACTCCCCTTTATGTGATGTGACCGGGACAAAAGATATAATTTTCTTATAAAGCTTCCAATCATCATCAATTAAGTGTGTAGTTATGCACATATAGTTTATTCTCGGAATGCTAGTCCAAGAGTCAACTATGAGGCTCACTCTTTGACAATGTTCTTTAAAAAATAGTTTTAGCTTAGACCTCTCATCAACAAAATGAGAATAGCAGTCCCTACTGATTGTATATCTATATGGAATTTTAAATCTAGGATATGCAACTGCCATAAACCTTTTAAACCCATCACCTTCCACAAACTTAAATGGTAACTTATCTCTAATTATCAATTTAGTGAGTGCATTCCTAATATCATTTTGATCAAATTTCCAAGTACCAAGCGCACCAACATTATCAGACAAATTAAAAGCAGGTTAAAAAGTTAAAAGCTATTGCCTATTTTCTTTTGGGCGAGGGTTTTTTGTACAAGGTAACATGTGATTTCTCATAGAAAAAGTGCCATGAATTTTGGAATCAGCCTCAAATGTTTTAGAGCAATAGAGACACTTAGCTTGCTAAGTTTTGCCTGTCCCATCCTTAATTTTCTCAAAGTGCTCCCATGCTTTAGAACGGGGCTCAGTCTTTTTCCTTTTTTTTTCACAGGAATTTTAGGCTGCTTATTTGCTTCCACCGTTGGCTGATGAGGTGGGTCAACAGTAGTGGCAATGGTAGCAAGGACAGGGTTACCATTGCCACTTCCAGAACCATCAACAGTGTCCATCTAATAAAAAAAAAACATAGGTCATTAGTAGAATTCCCAGCATAATTACTAAAGATTAATAAAAAATAAAATCAAATATTATACAAAAACCAACAAAATCAATAACAATACCTTTTCAGAGATTGTTATTTGAACCAAACTTAAGTGACAAAATAATTAGAGATCACCAAGACACCAACAACTACTACCTAATAAAGTTTATATTAATAAGCAACAACTTCCACCTTAGATCTCGATTTGAGTCTTTGAGATCTACACTTAGAAAAGGTTCCACGCATGATGCAATCAACAAATAAATAACAAAACACAATATAAGCATATAAAACCACATAGAGAGCAATAATCAAAAAAAGTAAATTGCATTTTTTTTTGTAAATCAATTTTTTTGTTAAATAGATCTATCATCTATGAAATAAAAAAAATATGTTAAAAAAATATAAAATCTCAAAGATTAATCTACAAAAATAAAATACAAAAGGAGTAATAAAATCAATTTAAAAATCAACTACAATGAAAATATATAAAATCTACAAAACATATATTATTTATACATATGAAAAATCAAATAAATAATGGAGTTTACTGTTGTAAAATATGAAATAGAAAAAATATTAATATTAGTAAATTTTAAATAAAAAGAAAAATTTTTACACTGATCGGTACAATATGAACACCGATCTATAAAAAAATAGTAAGATCTATAAAAAAAATAGCAAGATCTATAAAAAAAAATAGCAAGATCTATAAAAAAATAGCAAGATCTATAAAAAATTGCAATATCTATAAAAAAATGGCAACATATATAAAAAAGATAGTTGTTAGCACTTACCAGATCACAAAAGAATGGTTTAGAGACTTTGCATGTTGATTTTATCTTTGTTAAGTGTCAAAGGAGTGGCTTCCACCTTAACATCTCACATCATTAATGAGATTCATATATACACAGATCGACACTAAAAGTGTGAAAAAATAATATTTTCATACTGCCTTTAACAAAATCAAAATTAAATCAACAATATAACAAGATCTCTATCACTCAAGCTCATAAAACTATGGACATCTAAACAAATCTGTGAAAAATAATGAAGATGAGACTAAAGCTTTAAACCCGTTAGACATGGGAGCCTCTAAGAGGCTGAGACTCATAACAAGGAGGGAGAGAAGAGACAAAACATGTGGAATTAGGTTTAGGTTTTATTTAAAGAGTGAAAACAAACTAGAGAAATTAGGTTTAGGAATTAGGGTTTACTATAAAGAACAGAAAAGAAGAAACGAGAGGAGAAGTCTCTGGAGAGGGGTGGCGGTAGTGTGAGAGTGATTTAGAGTTAGTTAGTATGAGTCATATAAGAGGGGTTTATATAGTAACTCCCTAATATTTAAAATGACACCGTTTAGTTATTAAAATTTTGGATATTCTGATGGGTTAGATAACTAGATATCCACCTCGATCTGACCTTTCAAAATCCGATATTATGTCCTTATTGAACCAAACCGCCCTTTGTGAATTTCGGTTCCCAAATCGGTTGCACATTTTTAATTCGGCTTGAACAATTTTCTTGGTTCAATCAGAAAATGCACACCTCTAAAAATATCAGTAACAAGGTTCTACTGTATAAATATATATATATATATATATGTATGTAGATGTAATGGTGTATATATATAACTAAAGGATAGTTTGGTAATTTAAATTTTATCGTCATCCTCTTCCTCTCCTAAAATTCACAATATATTTGTCTCGCCTTTTTGCTCTCCTCTGCCCTCACCATTCTTCTCAATCTTGAATGGTCCACCTCTTTTCCTTTCACCACCACCATTATCTTCTTTATGCACTTTTCTCCTTTAATGACACGCTTGGCTCTTAAATCTCACCACTACTTTCATTTCCTTTTTTTTTTCTAAATAATATTCTTATGGTCCAACATGAAAGCAACGATCCACATCAGCGACAGAGCATTACTAGTCTCTATGATGGAAAAAGCATAATCGGTAGCAAAAATGGGATTAAAAAGGAAGAGATTGTGGCTAGCCATGATTTTCAGCCAATTCCACCAATTGTATCAAGCGCTAGTATAGATTCTTCTACTGTCGCTGGGGTTTTGAATTCTTCTGCTGATTCTCAATCCAAGTCGCTTCCTTTCCCATCAGAGTAAGTATTTATTTTCTGTATTTATATATTTGTGAAAGTGATTGAATTTGATTCATTATCACTTAATAATCTTTTATAAGTTTGATTTTGTTCATTTTTGGGCTTCTTTTAGTAACTTGAATTTTGAACTTTGCCCATTTTTTGTTTTGATTTAATAACAAAATTACAATTGTAATGATTTAATGTAACTACAACGGTGAAGTTACTTTTTTTAGGCTATAAATTGATGTTATTGTTCCACTTCCTGAGGTTAGATTTTTAAATTCCCTCTTCTAGAATCATCATAAATCCTTTGATGTTGAGTTAGTTATAGGTTATAGTTTTTGAGGAATTCATAATTTTGTTTAATTATTTATGTTTATTATGTGGATGTAGTGCTGACAACATTTATAGCTGATACTAGAAAGCATTCCAAGCATGTTTCAGAACCATAGAACAACTACATCTGTCTTTGGTGCAACAATTAAGATATTACTATTGTATGATGATATTGCAAATTCATTATGTTATAGCTAGCACAAGGTAAATAGGTGCATCTCATATCATATGCTTAAAAAGAGTGAAGATCTGTCCTATTTGTTACAGGGCAGTTCTACTAGGCAGTTTGGACATTTGTCTCTGCGTAGGATATTTCTTGTAAAGTACTTTGGGAATGCATAGAAAGTTTCACTACACACTCAGATGCATGCAGCCATACAATATTGATAAAATATTTAATGCAATTTTGTTTTACATCAAGCTTCTGTCAATCTCATAAATTTTTAGTTAACTTGTGGTCATATAAAGATAAAAAAAATATGGAAAAGAAAGGAAAGGATAGAAGATAATGTCAAAGAAATTTTTGTTCATAATTTGAAAATAGTTTTCTACTCAGATAAAATCCATGCATCCTTTATATATATATATATATATATATATATATTTAATGCTTAGAGATCATATTGTTCAGTGTACAACTTGGATTTAATGCAAAGGTGTCTGTCATATGAAATAATATCTTAAGAGTAGAAATTATGGAAAGGCAATTAGGCAAAGTATAAATATATATATGAAGTCCAAGTTGTATGCAGCCAAGCATATATATGCACACATATATATATAAATGTGTATGTATGTGTATATATATACATATATATGTGTGTGTGTGTATATATATATATTTGGCTGTATACAACTTAGACTTCATGCAAAAGGTGCTTGACACCTGAAAAAACATGTCTTGAGAGAAGATATTGTGCATGAACATATGTTAGGTGGCTTGTGTAAAAGAGAGTGAACCTTGATGAACATGTACATCTCCTTCCCTAGAGCCAAAGTAGCCCTAAACAAAGGATAAGGAATTTTGGTACTATTAAGAACATATTACTTCAATGTTGTTCATATTTACTTGTGTTTTATGAATTGATGGATATATGTTACAATAAGTATAAGGGCTTTTATTGTAAGCCTAAATTTTTTAGGCAAATGTTCTTGTTTCAATATATGTTTGGTGTTATGCTTTTTTTCTTGGAAATGAAACCAAATTGGTTCAAAATAACAACTAAATAAGGTTCTTCTCTATTTTATGCTTAACAAGCAAAGGCTTGGTAGTTTGATGCATTTACTGCTGTTTTGGTGTTTATTTGTCAGCTTCATAACCTCTAGGATTACATAGCTTGCATATTCATTTTACACCCACATGGAAGTAGAATTATTTTATGTAAAATATGTACATAAAAAACATTTTCCACTGTAGATATCTTTTTTAGCCATGAAGAGCATTGAGGGAAAGCTTTTGGTGTTTCAATCAGGTAACCTTATGAACTCAGTTCTCTTTTTAATGTTGGCTCATACAAATTTATGGATATTGCTACAAATGTGTTCCTATTGAAATGTGTAATTGATTTATTTTATAATATAATTTTTCGTAAATTAGGTATTATGTGATTACATGGATGTGTTGTGTTGTGTTGTGTTTGGTGTTTGTGTGACAACATTAAGAATAACGCTTTTTGCTTAATTTATATCTTTTTGAAACCTTGAGGTTTTGATCTTATAAAATATTTTTCATAATGATATGTTATGATGAACATCACTGCTTAGAAGTTGTGTTCACACAGTCTCAAATTTGGTCATCTCTGTAGCTAATTTGATTATCCTATAAAAATGCTTCGAGTTATGTCTACAATGTTGGGATGCCAAATGTGTCATAAACATAATTAGAAAAAATGAACTCTCAGATAAGAGAGTTATTTCATTTATTCCAAATAATATCCAAGGGTTCAAAAAATTTGAATTAGGGCTCAATTGTGGGAGGTCTTAGCCTTGGTAGTTAGTTACAGCTCATGAATTTGTGCAAGTATCCAATTGGTCACCCATATCATGTCTGCATTGTATGTATGTTTCTCTGGATTTCGTTTTGGCATGGCCTATATTACATATTGAATAGTTCACTCAATGTTTTTGTTCCACATGTTCTTTCTTGTCCTTTGAATTCTATTCAAAATCTAAAAAATGGGGAAAATCTGGCAAACAATTCTTATCTTTTTTCTTTGTGATTAGTTTTGCCATTGGTTGGCATTGGAGCTCTTTTCATGAGAGAAGCTAAGGCAGAAGTGATATTTTTGCTCAGGAGAAGGTATAAAATATTTTTCATATGTCTACAAGCTTTACCTTTGGGATATTTATACATATTCTTAAGTCTTTGTACATCATTTGTAATATTTAAAGCTTATAAGAGGCACACAACAAGTATTTTCTTTCTTTTTTCCCCTTCTTGTGAAGCCATGGTTAACTCTCCTTTCCCTTTCCTTTTGTAGTTAGTATAATATTCGTTTGCCCTTATTTGTGGTGGCTGAAGCTTTTTGAAAACTTTGTGTTTTTTTGTTGTTGCATTTATTTGTTTATTTCCTCCACTTTCCTTCCATTAAAAGAAAAAGTAAAGAAAAGACAATAATTATGCAGAAATATAATTCAATTTAAATAGTATGATTTGTAATTACGCATAAACTTAAGATACTTTAAGGTTTGATATGGTTTTCCTTTATAAGTGTATTGTACAAATATCTTATATGTAGTCCAAATAATTATTTTGTAGCATAATAGTTATTATATGTAGTACAATTAAATTTATATGAATCATTCTTCACCAAACAACAACTATTTAACAATTCATTTAGTAGTTTTTTCTTTAGATAACTAAAGTTTAGTACCTTTATTTCTAAAATTCAACAAATATTCTAATTTAACTCTAACGAAAAATAATGTAGTTTTATTACTAAACTTATAGTTTGTAAGTGTATTGTACAAATATCTTATATATAATACAAATAAATATATTACATCATAAAATATATTATATACAATACAATTGAATTTGTATGAATCATTTTTACCAAACAACAAGTATCTAACAATTCATTTAATAAATTTTTTATATAACAAAAAATTCAACTATTTCTACATGTAATATTATAATAATAGGATAAATACCTTATACATAATATAAACAATTACTTTGCAGTATAATATATTTTGAATAGCAAAATTCAACTATATTGATTGTCGAATTGAAGAATAAGTGCAAAATCATATTGAGACATGAAGTGATATTATCTCAATACAAAGTAATTATTTAAAGAAAGAAATAAAAGGTTAGATATGTATTATTTAACGAAAAATAGTTAATACAAATTAAGTTGTACCATATATAAAATAAATTGTGCTGCAAAATAATTATTCATATTGCATATAATATATTTGCTCTATTACAATATTGTTTAGAGTAATAACTGAATTTTACAAATATTAGTGTATGGACTAAGTTTAAGGCAACTATTATAGCCTCTTTACGAGAATTCATAGCAATGGACTAAGTTTAATGATTGTGTTAGAACATATCAATTATAATGAAGTGAATCTTATAATCATCATACATACATTCATATGAATGGATCATATTCAATTGTGGTCATATGAATAGAACATGTTAAATTGCGGGGTGTTAGATAGATCAGTTATAGCATGTCAATTAAAATGATGTAAATCTTATCATTTCACACACTATCTCTCTCTCTCTCTCTCTCTCTATATATATATATATATATATAATTCACTTGATAGACTTGAAGAGATGAATTAATGTATTATAATTGATATTGTTGTTGCAGCTTTTTATTAAAAGCACCATTCAAATGTTATCTTAAGAAAGCATAACTGTTTGTAGAGAATCCAAAGTGAAGAAAAAGTAAGTGAACTTGACGACGTAGAGACACTAATAGAAGAGAAACTAGATGTAATAGTGAAGAGCTTCTTTCAAGATTAGAGGGAGAATAAGCTTTGAAGATAGGGGATGGTTGCTAATGTTGCTAGCATAAAATATCTTAAAGGCTATCCTTAATGCCTCTACTAGAATCCTTGCTAAGAGCCATCCTAACATGCTCATAAATTGTGTCCACCCTGGCTATGTCAACACGGATATTAATTAGTACAGTGGGCCATTGACCTGTGGAAGAGGGAACTAGATGTCCTGTCAAGTGTACTCTTTTACCAGATGAAGGACATGCTAATTGTTATTTTGAACAAACTAAAGTTGCAGACTTCTGACCCCGCACACCCTCTTACTAGCTCCTAGTTAAGTTATGATTTTATTCATGGTTTGTTTGGATGCACTAATATTTTTTTATTATGTTTATTTTTCCTAAAGAAACAAGAAGCAATAATTGTGCTTGTTCTATTTTCTTAGAATATGACTATTTTTGGTACAATCTTGTCAACAATGTTATCAGGTATCATATGGCTATTTGTTAGTGCTTATATATTAGAAGTTGGTTGCATATGTCATCTTTCTTTTATTTTTATCTAATGTGTAATTACCATTTCTATTTTGGATTTCGTACTCCTTTTTACAGTGTGTTTATTCTTTTATTGATGCCTTGCATTTAGAATTTGCTCAGGTTTCATGTGTTTTATTCTTATACTAAAAAAGAAGATGTACAAGTATCAATTTGGCTTGTATGCATGGAAACATATGATTTTAATTATGGTGTTCACATAGTCCTTTTTATTGTGGCTAATATTTTTGAAGGACTATTTTTTACAACTTAAAATATTTTTAGCATTTGTTTGTTGACAGGCCTCTGCTTTTGTGATATCAGTCTTTTTGGTTTGGGATTATGTGTAAGATCTCTTTTCGATTTCGCTTCGCCTGCATTCTTTCCTCGCGTGCTATAATTGTAGCAACAAAAGTGTGTGTGTGTTTTTTTTAAATGTTGTCAAATCTAAGCTTCCACTTTCACTCAGTTGAATTTATTATAAGTTCTTATCTTATTTTTCATTGCTATCTTAATTTTCTAGTGTTCTGTCAAATTCTAAAAATTATACAACGCAAGATACGATGACTTTAGATTTATAGCTACTTTTTGTTTTATGAATTCATTATTCTAGCTTGAATTTTGTTATTAGGCATTATATATAACTTCATGCTATTAATTTGCTTGTGTTGCATTATAATGTTTGTAATGTATATTTATTTCAGGTGACTTGAAGAAATATACAAATGATGTGATTAATTTCGCAATATTAATTCATTTTTGATATAAACTTGTTCTTTTTATATATTTGCAGCTCTTTGTTGAGCTAATTCAAGTCTTCTTGAACTCTTAAATTTGATAAATCTAAATATATGTGTAGCACCTTAATGTGTGCACTTTAATTGTAAATATCATGAAGTGATATAGATGAAAATAGTTATTTTATTATATATTTTTCTTATCCTTTTGTATTATATATAATTGAGATGAATAAAATCAAAGTGTTAAGAAAACATGAATAATAATAAAAATTGTTATTCTAAAAAAAAATTGTTATTCTAAAAAAAAATTGTTATTCTAAAAATGTGTTTCAAACAAGTCAATTTGCACTAATAATTCTTATTTGGAATTACACCCATTGAAATTCAACTATCTCTATAAATATAATTATATAATAGTCATGTAGTATATTGTATAAAAGTTGCAATACATATTATATTGATTATAATAACATTTTATAGTTATGCTCAATATATATATATATATATATAAAGTAAAATTGTAATGTGAAACATTCGATGTGTATAGTACAATTATACAATAAAATTATAAGTAGATTATATGTAGTAAAAAACAATTACTTATAGATCTATATACATTGCATATAGTACATGGTATAGAAGTCGTTGTACAAATTATATTGACTCTAATAACATTTTAAAGTTACATATGATAATGCATGATACATAATATATAAATGTAATAGATTAATTAAATATACATAATGAAGTTATTAAATCAATAAGTATTTATATTATACACTTCCACATAAGAGAAAATTTTAATTTTTAATTTTTGTATATATTCATAATTTTGAAAATAGTTGAAGTAGCATACAAGATAAAAATGAGCACGTAAATAATTATATGATAAGAATTGAACTTGATGCAAGATTTGTTGATTGTTGAAATGATGTACAAGCGTAATATTATATTAAGATGTAAAATGATATCATCCTATTGTTAAGTAGTTATTTAATGAAAATAAATTAATAAATGAAAGGTTAGATATGTGTTGGTTGACAAAAAAATGGATGGTACAAATTAAATTATACTATATACAATACATGTTGTGTTGAAAAATAATTATTTGTATTACAAATATCATATTTGTATTGTTATAATATTGTTTATAGAGATAGTTAAATTTTATAGATATCAGTTCATATAATTGTAAAGAAGCATTGAACTAATCATAAGTAGTTATTTATTGTACATAGAATGTACTTAAAACTATGTCAAAGTGAATTCACAAGCATTAGTGACTGAAAGATGAATTGAACTCATCAAAAGCTATATTGATTGTCAAAGTAATGTATAAGTGCAACTTATTATTAAATGATTAATTTCAAAGTAAATAATGTTATTTCATTGTCAAATGATTATTTAAAGAAGGAAAACTAGTAAATGTATAACTAGATTTGTAATATTTAGCGATAGATTGTAGATGTAAATTGAGTTATACTGTGTAAAATAAACACTGTACTGTAAATTGATAATTGTACTATATATATTGTACTTATACTATTGTTACGATATCACAATTTTTTTATTATGTAATAAGTAGTTATGCAATATATTGCCACGATAAATGATAAAAAAATATTATTTATTTATATATATTTTCATCATTTCAAAAATAAGTGAATTAACATTGATGATATAATTAGATACATAAACAATTATTTAATGAAAATAAATTGCAACTAAGAAGAAATTATCCCTTATGAAATAGTTGTTTAAAGAAAG
>CATIWM010114706.1:0-12800 GCA_949671775.1 Mallotus repandus | reverse complement strand
AAAAGCATTATATGGATTGAAACAAGCTCCAAGAGCTTAGTATGAAAGATTGAGCAACTTCCTATTAGAAAAAGGATTTTCTAAAGGGAAGGTTGGCACAACTCTTTTTATAAAGAAATCCAAACATGATTTATTAATTGTTCAAATATATGTTGATGATATTATTTTTGGTGCTACTAATCATTGCTTGTGTGAGGAATTCTCTAAGTTAATGCAAGGAGAATTTAAGATGAGTATGATGGGTGAGCTCAAATTCTTCCTCGGATTATAAATCAAGCAATGAAAAGATGAAATTTTCATCAATCAAACTAAGTATGCTAGAGATATTCTCAAGAAGTTTGGCATGGATAGAGTTAAATCGAGCAAAACTCCAATGAGTACCACCTCCAAACTCAACAAGCGCGAGAATGGAAAATCGGTTGATGAAAAGTGATTTAGAGGTATGATCTGATCCCTTCTTTATTTAACTGCTAGTAGACCCGATATCATGTTTGCTACTTGCATGTATGCTAGATTTTAATCTCATCCTAGAGAGTCCCACTTGAATGCAATCAAAAGAATTTTAAAATATTTAAGTGGAAGTTTGCTTTTAGGAGTTTGGTATCCTAGGCGTTCATCCTTTGACTTGATTAGTTATTCGGATGCAGACTTTATCGGTAGTTTACTAGATAGAAAGAGCACTTTCAGAACCTATCAAGTTTTAGGACAATGTTTAGTTTCTTAGTTTAACAAAAAATAAGTTTCGGTTGCCTTGTCCACCGCCAAAGTCCAGTATGTGGCGACAAGTCTTTATTGTTCATAAGTTTTATGGCAAAAATAATAATTGACGGACTATGGCATTAAACTTAATTGTATTCCAATCAAATATGATAACACAAGAGCTATAAATCTTAGCAAGAATCCCTTTCAGCATTCTAGAACCAAGCATATAGACATTAGACATCATTTCTTAGGTGATCATGTTCAAAATGGTGATATCTCACTTGAGTTTATTGATACAAACAATCAACTTGCAGATATATTCACCAAACCTCTTAATGAAGAGAGATTTAACTTCATTAAGCATGATTTTGGCATGATTGATGGTTCTAGTTTGTCTTGATTATCTGTTAAAATTGTTTTTTTAATGGCTAGATTGGTTAACTTCACATTCTTCACGTGAAATTATGTTGTGCTTATCAATTACTTTGATCATTAAGTGTTTTGATTTTGATCTTAACATTTTTTTATTGAACTTTATTTCCAATAAATTAATTATTTTTAAAGCATTAAGTGTTTCTTGCTCATATGCGACTTTCACTCATCCTCCTCTATCTCCTCAAAACTAGCTTCTTTTATGTCCTTTTTCTTTGTTTGCTCGTCAGTATCTGTATGGTTTATTATCAGTATATTTTTGGTTTCTAAAACTTTGAGCTGTTAGTTTTTATTTAAGACTATTTTGTGTCAATTTATGTTTGGTTGATTTTCGATTTATGAGCTAGGAGCTGTAAGTTTTTGTCATTGATATTTCTTGTCTACAATTGATATTTCAAATATTAATGTACTCATATCTTTTTATTGATGCAATCTTATTTTTCCTAATTCCTATTTCTTTAATTCTTTTTTATTTTTCCAAAGGGGAGAAAATTTTGAGTTTGCTTAATTCTTTTTGTGATTATTATTTATTTCCTTGTTATTTATTACATGCATTGTAAGTGTGGGTAGTTTTTATGTCAATTAATGATCATGTTGTCATGTTTTAATATTTGTAATGCTAAGCCTTATTTTGCTTACTTGCATAATTTTATTTAGTCTTTTTACAAAGGGGGAGAAATAATTTTTTTTAAGTTAAACTTTCATATTTTTCATTGTTTTATTTATTGGTCTTTAAAATACTATATGTACTATTTTTGTGATGCATTATCTTAGTAAAATTTGTCTTCTACCATGTTTATGTTTCTTAAATATTTTTTCAAGTATTTTATGTTGTTATTTTTTAACAAAAGGAGATCATTTTTTAAATTTATATTTCTTATCATGTCAAACAAGGGGAGAAATAAAAAATATATATTTCTCATTAATTTTTATTTATTTAAATTTCTTACTCCTTATAGTTATTATTTTTATGATATGCATAAATTTAGGTGGAATAAAATTCAATTAATTCAAATTGTCACACACTTCACTTTATGTTATTCTCTCAAACTCAAAATAAGTTTGTCAAAATCAAAAAGGGGGAGATTATTGACCTTAGCAATGATAAATCTTGATTTTGATCTTAACAAACTTAATTTTGAGTGTTTAATTTTGTTTGTTTAAGTATGTATAAGTTAGAAATCAATTATAATTCAAAATGGAGTATAAATATCAAAGAAAAACATCTCTAGACATTGGTCCCAAGTATGGTCATGACCGGGATTGATAAGTATGTTTTTGTGCTAATTCGACCTCTGAGATTCAGGGAGGCTTTTGATATCCTTAGGGCTTTATAATGAGAAATTTATCTTCTTCACATTTGAAGTATACTTCTTAAGCTTTCTAAATTGAGCTCACTTGTCAAAATCCAAGCTCATTTCGGTATGTAAATCTTAAGTCAAATTCAGCATATGCAGCTTTCATTTTAGGTTGCGCAACTCTTAGTATTTCAGTAATATCTTGAGCTACAAAGGTCCAATTGAGGTGATTAAAAGTGATATGGAAAGATAAGACAAATAACTACAATTTTTATGAAGAAAGTTTAGGCTCATTCGATCGTCTTCAGTCTTGCTCACTATCGATGCTCATGAGCACTATTCAAATCATGAGCGTCAATCTTGATAGCAACTAAGAGAGTGCAAATTCTGACACGCTCATGAGCTACCCTCACGATCATGAGTAGCTCATGAGGGTCAGTTCTGACAGCATTCAACGAATATTTTTGAATGCAACAGTCCTTAAATCGGCCCTCACGAGCCAGGACACTACCCTCACAATCATGAGTGTCATTTCAGCTGTAAAAAGTCAAAAATGATTCAAGATTCAACAAGAGATGTTAGAGACACAATCAATGCCTCCAACATCTATAATTTGAGTTGTTTATCTATATAAACAACCCTTAGAGTTCAATTGAAGGTTAAACAAACTTGTTTATTATTCATTCTCTCTTAAGCATTCAATTAAGCTCTCAAATTCTCTCTTAAACAATTTTTGTATTTGTATAAATCTTGTGAGAGTTGGTGAGTGTTAGAATAAATATTCTTGTTCTTCTATTTTTTGGGTTTAGAAAATGAGAAGTGAGATTCTATTCTAAAGGAATTGGTTTAAGTGTTTAGCCATTAAAAAACTTGGGAATTGGTTTTAGAGTAAGCCAAGAAACTCTAGTTTGTAAGGTTGTAAGAGTGAGCCTTAAACTCTTATATATACTCAATCTTGTGAATAAGATTGTGGATGATTGAAAATCCTAACTTGGAGATAAGTTAGGTGGAGACATAGTACTGTTGAGAATCTGAACTCCTTAAATTCTTATGTTCATCATTCTTCCTTCTCAACATTCTTTCAATTCTTGTTTATTTGTTTTAAGTTTTGATTTTTATTCGGTAGCCCTATTCATGCACCCCCCCCCCTCTAGGGCTCTTTCAATGTGAAATATTGATACCTTGTCGACGTAGATTATGTATAGTGAGGAAGGAATCAGTAAGCACTCTCTATAAAAATATGTAAACCTTAGGAGCAATCAGTAGGCACCATACATACTGCCAAACAGCAGTACTTGAGTTCACCGATGAACTAGCATCAGCAGAGTGCTGAATTGAATTGATCGCCACCTTATAGCTAGATTTTACTGAATAAGAACCATCCTTAGTGTACAACCAGAATTGACTATCTGAAGGAAGACAGAAGCTTAGAGGTATCTTTAAGATAACTTCCAATTCGAAAGGTAGGAACAATTATTTTAATAAGGCAACCCACCACTGCTTTGTATCATAGTCGATCAAAGAATACACATGACTTTCAATAGCAATTTGTCTTCTTACCAATGGCTTCATCCCATGCACACCATAAATCCGTTTATCACGCCATATATCAACCGAATGACCATTCCCAATGAGCCAATCAACACCCTTATAAAGGATATATCTAGCTTGCATTACACTGTGCCAAAAATAATTGGGATTGTAGCCAAAAGAAGCAATCCAAAAGCTACCTCTTATGTAATACTTAGATGACAAAACACGAGCACACAAAGAGGAAGGATTCATTAGCAACCGCCATCCTTGTTTTGCAAGCAATGCTAAATTGAAAGAATGAAGATGACGGAATCCCAAACCACCATCTATCTTGAACTTCGTTAAATACTCACTTGCAAGCCAATGAATTTTATTAGTATCTTTCATGTCACCCCACCAAAAGTGGTTAATACACTTTTGTAGTTCATTGCTAAAAGTTTTTAGTAGCAGAAAATAACTTATAATATATTAGGGGATAGCCTGTGCAACTACTTTAATAAAGACTTCCTTGCCTGCCTTACTAAGCAATTTTTCTTTCCAACCCTTTAGTTTCTTCCAAAGCCATTCTTTAAGAAAACCAAAAATTAATTTCTTAGATTTTCCAATCATCGCCAGCAAACCCATATCTTTAACGTGGTGATCCACAATAGACATATGCAACAAACTCTGAATTTGAGAACGTTGTACAACCAGAACAGTATGACCAAAAGAGATAGAAAATTTTTCATAGTTAACCACCTAACCTAATTCATTCTCATAGTTCTTCGAAAGAGTTTTAATTGCTAGACACTCAGAATGAGTTGCTCTAGTAAATAAAAGACAATCATCAGCAAAAAATAAATGGGATATAGGAGGACCAGGCCGACTTGCTCTAACAAGATGAATAACACATTGCGAAACCGTTTTCCTTATCATTGATGAAAACCCTTCAGCACATAACACAAATAAATAAGGTGAAATTGGATCCCCTTAACGTAAACATTGACTTGGCCTAAGAAAGCCTTCTGGTTGCCCATTTATAAGGAATGAAAAGGTAGTGGAATGCAAACAACTCATAATTAAATGCACAAAATGAGTAGGAAAATTCATCTTTAACATGATAGCTTCAAGATAAGCCTATTCAACCCGGTCATAAGCCTTATTCATATCAAGTTTCAGATCGATAATACCTTTCTTGCTTTTAATTTTATACTTCATTGAATGAAAGATTTCAAATGCAATGATAGCATTGTCTATAATTAATCTACCCGGAATAAATGCACCCTGAGTTTTATGAATCAACAATGGCAAAACCAATTTGAGGTGATTAGCAAGCATCTTTGAGATAATCTTGTATGTAACATTTCATAAACTAATTGGCCTCAAACCTTTAACACTAATCGGGGATTTTATTTTCAGAATGAGTGTAACAAAGGTATGATTCACAATATCAGGCATCATCGCAGAATTAAGAAAATGAAGCACCATAGCAGTAACATCACTGTAGACACCATGTTTGATCAGCCTTTAACAGATGACAAACTATGGATGCTCGGGTTTGACCGGCCCAAAACAAACTATTTTCTGTATTTTTATATGTTTAGTTGTATTTCCCTTCTGAAAAGATCAGACCGAAAAAATGAACTGATGTTGTGCGGTTCGGTTCGGTTCGATTCGGTTCAATTTGGTTTATTCTCATAAATTTATTCGTTTTATTTTGAAGTATATTTTATTCTATTTTTTTTTAAAATTTAAGTGTGTATGTTTATCATTTTAATGTTATTTACCATATTAATTTGATAATTTAATTATTAGATTTATGTTAATTTATTCTCTTGTGTAGTCATCTTTGTATAATTTGTATTTTTATGTGTTTTCATATTATAATCTGTATTGTCATGTTTTTTCATATTTTTATATTTTAGTATCTTTTATGCAATTATTTTATTATTTTTGTCTAATTAGATATTTGTATTGTTTATTGTCTGTATTATATTTAGTTGATTTATAAATTAATTTTGTGGTTTTGTTTTTGTAGGATTTTATGTATTTGTGGGAGACTAATATTTTGTCTATTACAGGAAATATTAAGATTATTTTTAATCATCAAATATATATTCCTATAAGTTCTTAGATTTTTATTTATTCTACAATTAATTTATTCTTGTTTATTTTATTATTATTTTTGCATGTTTAAAGGGTTGTAATAATTTTTCCTCCCTCCTTTCTTTGTGTGTGCATTTATTTATTTTATTTTATTATGTTTTAATGGTGTAATGAGTTGTAATCTTTTCTCCTCACCTCATTTCTTTATATGTATTTTTGTAAATTGTTGTTTGTGATGAGTGTTGGGCTTATAAACATGAAATTGGACTAATGTGCAAATTTGGACTTAATTTTAAAATTTGACAATTGATTGGAGGCAATTGCAATTTGCATGTAAATGAAGAAATAATTAAATAATTAAAAGTAATAAAACACGAAACACAAACGGAGGCCAACCGCAAGGTTGGGTGGACATTCCAAAAGCCGATACCCAGTTTCCAAACCCATTCTCTGAGGACAGCTACTGGGGCTCTCCGTAGAATCTAGTTGTTGTACAGAGTGTCCTGGGTCTTATCCAAGTGACAACACCATCTCTGATTTGGGCTTAAAGCCCATATTGTATTTCCTAGCACAACGTCATGGTTGCCAACACTTAGGTGCGTGCTGAACCCCGCCGCCTATAGTGGCGAGTTCATTAGGGATAGAGAAACTGATTCCAATATTTTGTGTTTTATCATTTTTAATTATTTTCTTATTTCTTTTGCATTCACGACATCATTCACACAATGAGCATAAAGTCCCAAATAACCCGATGGTAGTCATTACTTTGTTGCCTGTGTTTCACTCAAACTTGGTGGTGGAGTATTTGGCTATTGTCACTCAAAGTACATACTTATCCATGTCACATAGACCCTTAAGTGGGGACACGTAATGGAGGTATATCGTTGTGGGAGTCGAAGCTTATTTCCCTCAGACTCAGCTCATGTAATGACTTAGCAACTTCCTATAGGATTTTTCCAAAATGCATTTGTTTAATTCCATATAGTAGCCTTATTTATAAAGCCCAAGCCCACTAATAATGGACCATCTTAAGTTGGGCCCAGTCCTCCTATTATGGCCCGTTATATTGGACTTTGGTTTTATTTATAAGATTTACTACTTGTTTGCTCATATCATCTTAAGAGGTGTATTTCATATGTCAGTTTTGTTATCCCCTGATGATAATTAAAATCCAGACCAAAAATCCTAAGAAAAGAAACTCGCCATTTGAACACGTGAGTGGGAAAAATAAGGTTGGAAGGTTTCGCTATATAATTTTCTCATGTTTTTCATGCATACATACATTCATTCATAGTAATTTCTTTCAAAAAAAAGAGCATTTTTCTTAGCCACAAGCCTCTTCTTGTTTGAAACAGATCAAAGGGAATTTTGGCACACAAATATCAAAGGCCCAATCAAATAATTGAGTCCTCTTCACCAAAATCCCAAAACATAATTGAGAGAAGCCTCAAACAACTATAACTAGTCTTGAAAAAGATTCGATGGTGAAACATGGGCAAAACTAGAGCCCTTTTCACTTATCAGTCTTCAGAATTCTACATGCTAGGAAGATCAACTTTCCTTTTCTACATGTTGTAACTCAATTATAAGATCCAAGTAAGCATGTATTTTAATTCAACACATTGGAAATATGCCCCATGCTAGAGGAATTCTGAGCTATCTTAGGTTCTCAAATGGATTCTGCTTGTTAGATCATGATTCCTGAAGTTGGAATTCTAAATTTACACTCCATTCAATGTCAGATGGCTAGACTATTCAATCTTTCCCCACAATCCTCTCTCCGCCATATTTTTGGTACTGAAATTCTAATGGAATGTTTCCTTGAGGTTGTTATAGCTGTAAACAACAAGAAAGTGCCCTCTGTTTGTATGCACAGTTCTTACTATCTCTTCTTTTAGCAACTGCGATTCAAAAATTCTCCATATCTTGGATTAAGTAGAAGCCAGGCTCAACCCTTTTCCACTTATTCTGGCAGAAACTATCGTTGGACTGGACAACTTCCTAAAAACTAAGCGATTCTCTAGGAGTCATTTATTGTTGGAGGCTTGGTTTCATGAGAAATTGAGATTACTTTAGCCTCCTAGAGACATTGCACACTGTAAGGCAAAACATTATCACACTAGAAGACTTCACCCCATGCCAACAGATATTCAAAAGTAGTTGTCCACATTTCCTAACATTAAGGTCCAGAGGATGTGTCCATGGTGGAGATTGCAGCATGTGACCACCCAATCCTATACCCAATGTGTTCCCATAGTCGGTCTTCATTCTGCTACATTCTACAATCCTGCATGCCTTTGCCAACAATATGGACAGAAATAATTAATTATGGGGCTAATGCATGAGTTTGAGCCAGGACGCCTTTTCTCAAAACTTTTTGGACAACTTGGTTACAACTTGGCCTCGTAGAACCATTCAGAGGTACATTGTATACGGTGGAGATCGGTCCACTAATGATCAGTATAAGGAATGGATTCAGTTACATCAAAGAGAAAAGGATGAGTTTATGAAGAACAAGAAGATAAGAGATTTGCAGGCATCAAGTGCTCGTGGTGTTCAACGAAAGAAAAGAAAGAATTCCCAATGGCCTTAGAAAGAGCTGCTATCAAATGGTACTATACTCTGGATGTGCATGTTTAGCAAGACTGGAATGAACTGTTTTTAGCCTTCATCAAGCAATATGGGCTTGATTCTCAGTTAGAAGTTTCTTTTTAAGAGCTACAAAATACAATGCAAAGACTTGATGTGTCCTTCACAAGCTTTCTGAACAGATGGAGAAGAAAGTTAGCCCAGATGAAACATAGATCTGCAGAGTCAAACCAGTTGATGAAAGCCATAGAAGCTTGCATTCCACCTCTAGCCAAAAAATTAAAAGACATGGACATAAGGGACTTCAAAGAATTGTATCAATTCTAAGTACAAGTTGAAGCTGATTTGAGTTTTAACACTCATGAATGATTATTGTCAATTGTGGTGTTTTTACTGTAATATTTTCTTTTATGCTAATAGATGTTTGATTGCCTAATTTATATGATGAAATTTTTATGATTGTGCATGCAATCTTATGCTTGAATGAGAGAGAAATTTAGAAAGGAAAAGAGAAAAAGAAAAAGAAATCATCAAGAGGGCTAAATGTCAGAGTTGACTTTCAATTTCCTTTAGGCACTTTTAACCTCAGCTTTTTCTGAAATGAATTCACCACATTCTCCAAGAAAGAGAGAAATAGAGAAAAAAAGAGAGAAAAAAGAAAAATAAAAGAGAATGAGAAAGGAAAAAGCGAGAAAATTGAAAATAGAAAAGAGGAATGAGGGGAAAGAAAGAGGAAAATTTTTGTAGTGCCACCAACATTTGAAAAGTCAATTCTTATCAATCTTTTAAAAATCCCTAGTCTCAAACAAAATTTCCACCCCACTATGAGCTGGAAAATAGTTGATCAGAAAATCCGCAAAAGGCTGGTCAATGACAAGCATAATGTAACATGCTTAATTATAACAAATGAGTAATCATACGAAATGGGTCATGAGCGGTATATGTTAGCATATGAAGATTCGCAGCAATCTACAGTGTGAGTGGCATTAATATATGATAATCAGCAGCCAGAGCATCAAGAGATCGATAGCTAAAATGACAATATGGACACTAAGCATGCCAGAACAGTGGTCGACCATCACCATGAATTTGCAACCACCCAGCTAGGTTCAAAAAATCCTAGAAAATGGGCAAACTAGGCAAAAAAGGGAAAATAAAACAAGAGCAAGAGAGTCTATCAAGTCCTTAATTGGGGGGCAATTTTTAAGATGAGTTGAGCCTCATAGGTGGCAGAGTTTGTTCTATAAGTTAAGGGGGGCAAATGGAGTATCTTTTCGATACTAAAGTTCCAACAGCAAAACATTCCTTGGAGGTGACCAAGTAGGGGGCATCTGTTGTCATCATCCCAATAAGATCATGAGAAAGCCTCAATTTCTGTTCCATATGATAATATTGGTCTCAATGATAGTCTTTAATAGACTGAATTTTTGAATTTGAATTCTTTGATATGACATGGGCCAGTTCCTGGCAATTAGCTCTAAATAGAAAAGGCATTTGGCTAAATCATTTAAGATTTTTGTTATTAATTCATGCATATATGGAACCATTTTGCAAAGACATTCATACATAAGTGCATTAAAATAATGCATGTTTTTCATAAAACAGTACGCACGAGCTTGCGTTATCAAATCAATTTCAAAAGCTTTCAAAAATCATGATCATGCATACATCAGTTTTAAATATTTTGTGAATGTGTTGAGCTAGCTCCAGTACATAGGATGCAATCCTACTGTGGTGTTTTATTTGATAACTGTGTGGCTATATGGCTCATTTTATTTGACTTCGCTTGACGCTTGCGTGGCTACATGGGTCACTTTATTTGATTTTGCCTTACGCCCCTGAGGATACATGGCTTGTTTTATATGTTCTTGTCTAAGGCCCTCGAGGCTATATGGCTTATTTTCATTGCCCTCATTTGATGCCCCTGCGGCTATATGGCACTTTTGTTGATTTCATCTGATGCCCCAAGGCCACTTGGCTTGTTTCATGTGTTCTCATCTGACGTCCCCGAGGCTATAATGCTTATTTTCATTACCCTCGCCTAATGACCTCGCGACTATATGACACTTTTTGTTGATTTCGTCTAATGCCCCTAAGTCTACATGGCTTATTTCATGTGCTCTTGCCTGATGCCCCTAAGGCTATATGGCTTATTTTGATTGCCCTCACTTGACGCCCCCGAGGCTACATAGCAATTTTTGTTTGTTTTTGCCTGACGCCCCCGACGGCTATATAGCACTTGTTGTTTGTCCTTGTCTAACACCCCTGATGCTATATAACACTTGTTGTTTTACCCTGCTTGACATCCCAGAGGCTATATAACTTTTTTAGTTGGCCTGGCCTAAAAGTTACCTAAAGTTGGAAGTGGCTATAAGGCTCCTATCTTGTGTGACGAGATTGTTCTCAAGGACTGCCTCTTAGTTTTGAACACCGAGGATGACAACGTGAGTTTTCCATTTATTGTCAGGGACTGCCTCTCAATTTTGAACACTGAGGATGACGATATGAGTTTCCCATTTATTGTCAAGGAAAGCCTCTCGATTTTGTATACTTGAGGATGACAACGTGAGTTTCCCATTTATTGTTAGGGACTACCTCTCTGGTTTTTATACCCGAGGATGACAACATGAGTTTTCTATTGGTTTTAAGGGACTGCCTCTTGTGTTTGTATACCTAAGGATGACGTCATAAGTTTTCCATTTATTGTGAGTGACTTCTCGGGGATGAAATTTTTGGGATTCATGTTTGTAAGTGACTTCTCGGGAATGAAATTCTCGAGATTCATGTTTGTGAGTGACTTCTTGGGAATGAAATTCTCAGAATTAAAATTTGTGAGTGACTTCTCGGGATTCACATTTCTGAGTGACTTTTCAAGAATGAAATTCTCGGGGTTCACGTTTGTGAGTGACTTCTCGGGAATAAAATTCTCGGGTTCACGTTTGTGAGTGACTTCTTGGGAATGAAATTCTTGGGGTTCACGTTTGTGAATGAATTTTCGGAAATAAAATTCTCGGGGTTCATTTTTGTGAGTCACTTCTCGGGAATGAAATTCTTGGGTTCACATTTGTGAGTGACTTCTCGAGAATAAAATTCTTGGGGTTCACTTTTGTGAGTGACCTCTCGGGAATGAGATTCTCAGAGTTCACGTTTGTGAGTGACCTCTCAGGAAGGAAATTCTTGGGGTTCACATTTGTGAGTGACTTCTCAGGAATAAAATTCTCGGGATTTATGTTTCTGAGTGACATCTCGGGAATGAAATTCTCAGGTTCACGTTTGTGAGTGACTTCTCGGGAATGAGATTCTCGGGGTTCATGTTTGTGAGTGACTTCTCGGGAATGAAATTCTTGAGATTCACATTTGTGAATGACTTATCGGGAATGAGATTCTCGAGGTTCATGTTTGTGAGTGACTTCTAAGGAATAAAATTCTCGGGGTTTATGTTTGTGATTGACTTCTAGTGAATGAAATTCTCGGGGTTTACATTTGTGAGTGACTTTTTGGGAATGAAATTCTCGGGATTCACGTTTGTGAGTGACTTCTCAGGAATGAAATTCCCGGGACCATGTTTTAATGAGTGGCTAAACGGGCCAGGAAAACCCGAGGATCACGGTCACGCTTTTATCTTTTTTTCTACTAAGTGAAGTTTCGGGCCAGCAAAACTCGAGATTCACATTTCAACTATTAATGAGCGACTGATCGGGCCAGGAAAACCCGAGGTTCATGGTCACGTTTTCATCTTTTTTTATTGAGTGATTTCTTAAATCAGAAAGGCTTAAGGTTCACGATTCAAATATTAATGAGTGGCTGATCGGGCTAGAAAAATCCGATGATCACAGTCACGTTTTCATCTTTTTTCTACTAAGTGAAGTTTCGAGCCAAGAAAACTCAAGATTCATGTTTCAAATATTAATAAGTGACTGATTGGGCAAAGAAAACTCAAGATTCATGTTTCAAATATTAATAAGTGACTGATTGGGACAAGAAAACTCAAGATTCATGTTTTTCTAGAATTTTATATATTTGTGGGAGACTAATATTTTGTCTATTGCAGGAAATATTAAGATAATTTTTCATCATCAAATATATATTCCTATAAGTTCTTAGATTTTTATTTATTCTGCAATTAATTTATTCTTGTTTATTTTATTATTATTTTTGCAT